>LS997564.1:23886458-24173958 GCA_000469685.2 Haemonchus contortus | reverse complement strand
AAGTGAAAAGCTCGGACAATGGAGGAAACGGGCCACATGGATTGCGCACTCCTAAATACTTCGGAGCGGGAGGACACCCTGTAAGTTCATCGAAACAGTACAGTGTATCTCCAGAATACATTTTAGAGGATTCAAAGTTGTTTGTTACTGCAAATAAGCGAAATTACCGGAAAAAGGAAGTGAACTGAACTGTTTTACCTGTTTTCCAGGAGCTCGAGATAAAATACATTGGACTTATTAATCGTGCATGGAAATAATACTCTCAAAACCGTTTGATTGACACTGTGACTTGTTCTTTGAAAAAAGAACGTTTTTCAATAGAGTCTTCATTTTTTAAACCGTCATTATCCTCCTTAGTTGACAAGTTTTGGCACTGCGAAGTCTTCGCACCTAATTAAGGTCACTTCGCGCCTAGGTGCGAGGCGAGCTTGATTAGGTGCGATCGAAAATTCGTTCCCGTACCCCAGGCGAAGTTGTAATGTGACGGAAATCTACTAGTATAAAACTGTAATTTCTCTCAGCTCTCAGAGGTGCACTTATTAACAATAAGAACTAATAAACAAGTGAAATCATATCATAATTCATACTGCTTACCGTTGAATGAAAAGTTGCTCTGTACCTTGTATATGCGACCGTCTGCGAGGTCTTTTGTGTCCAAACGGTAAGTGTCTTGAAGTCTCAGCAGGCCCATCGCAGCTTCAGTCAAATCCTCCTTCGAACGGTTTCAAATTAATGAAATCCACATTCGTTTTTCTAATACTGAATCAGCGGTACAGCAAATTGAACTCGGCACAAACACACTAACACAAAAGTCGTTTTTGAAAGTCCTGCCGCATAGCTGTATTTGAATTTATAACATTATTCATTTGCGGAGGTCACGCACCTTTCCTGGTAGCAGGGCAATGTCAACTGGGTTCATCACCGTGAGGGGACGAAGAAGCTGATTACTGCATGCTTTGAGGGAACCCGAGATCGATTCACGCAATCCCATGTCTCAGGACATAACTTTTAAAATTATATTATATATTAGGGTGTCCCAAAAGTTTTGAGAAAATTTATTCGGTTTGTTCAACACTAAAATACTGCAACAAAAAGGTGAGATCAGTAATCGGGATAGTGGCCCTCTTTAGCCACGACGTCCCTCCATCGACTGGGCAGAGCACTGATGCCATTCATCCAGAAAGAAGAAGGGCGTGAAGCGATCCATTATCCACTGCATGTTTGACCTCCTGACGATTGTTGAATTTTTTCCCTTTCGTGTAGGCCTCCAGGCTTCTGAAAGCATGGTAGTCACAAGGACTAAGATCAGGTGAATATGGGGGGTGGGGCAGCCAGGTAATCCCAAGCCTTTCCAGCTCCTCAGCCGTCGCCCTAGCATGATGTGGTCGAGCGTAACTCATCAAAATCAGAAACTTTCCCTGCATTCGGTGTGAAACCAGGGCTCCAGACACCATCTCCCGCAGCTGCTCGCAGAATATCCTTACAGTCACAGCAGTACCCTCAGGTAGGATCTCATAGTAGAAAAAACCGGCGAAGCATAAGAAGAACGAGATCGTATTCTTTTCGACGTGTTCCCCATGCTTGGCAAGGGCTTCTAGCCTTATGACGATTGGTAGCCACTGCAACTTCCTGTATGGATTATCATAAGGAACCCACCTCTCATCCTGAGCGATGATGAAGCTCGTCCAATCCACCGTTCGCTTGCGGTCGAGTAGCTTCCGACACACATCGACCCGCACCTGACGCTCGCTCCCAGTCAAGGTGTGGGGGATGATTGCAAGAATTGCTGCGCGAAAGCGACGTCTGCGTAGGATGTCGTGGGTGGTGGAACGGGGAGCAGAAGTCGTCCTCTCCATTCCTCTCAAGCTTTGAGAGGGATTGCTTTGGACGGAGGCTAAGACAATTTCGGTCTTGGTGGAACGTGGACGTCCGCTCCGTGGCACTTCGCCGAAGTGAAACTCTCTCTAGAGAAGCGGCCGTACCACCTATAGCAGGTGGCGAGGGATGGTGCAGTACTGCCCATCGATGACTGCAATTCATTCCGCTCTTGAGTGGCGGAGTGACCAGATCGGTAGTAATGAAGCAGAAGGCGCCTGTAGTCGTGTCAGTCGAAAATAATTCAAATGTTGATAACTCACTTCCAAAGATAAAGTGCAATACTGTTCTCTTGTTATGATGATCTGCTAAGCGTGAACTCTTACTGACCTTTTCTCCGTGGCTCTGCCTCGGCGCTTTCTTGCGCAGCATGGTTGCGAAATACATGATCACAATTTTCTCAAAACTTTTGGGACACCCTTATAGAAGAATATAGAAGGGCAGTTCTCAAGAGTCTTACCTTGAGCCTTCGCCCTCTCATTTCTACTCGGAATAGCTCTCATCCCCGGAACGTCAACTTGGTTCTCATTCCCTCGTGCTAATGGGGAAGGGGAGAGGGAAGGGGGGGGGGAGGTTCGTGGTCGTTGGCAATATCTATGATAGCTTTAATACTTCATCGGAGAAGCATAATCACGAGCTCCAAATACTCGGCCAGTGATCCCTCACTCGAATAAAATTTTTTAATTGGAGAACCTGGTTACTGGTACAATTTATGGCTTTTGCCTTTGCAGTGATCGAGCTCGCGGACTTCCAAGTCACAACCTACATCCCCAACAGCTCAACTATCCATGCCTCACGAAAGACTAATTGGTTCTTAAAACACGCCAGCTAGAACATCAGTGATACAGGAATTTCAAAACTGAGTGAAAACACGAAATCGCCTTTGTCCCTTGTTATGAGTCGTTACAAAGGCGGTTTGAGGTTATCAAAGTCGGCTCGGCGAGCTTCAGTGGAGAGTGTTCCTCCAATCTGAAAAAAACTCCAAATCTGTGTTTACGATACACACCTCAGTTTCACAGAATATTCCGCCTAAGCCAGAGAAAGTAGCGATGACTTTGGTGGACGATCCCGGATGGCTGGCCCAATCACAAGCGAGGAAAAGGTCGTCCCAAAAACAAGTGGAGAAGAACGTGCGAGAACGACCTCAAAGTCAGGAATGTTTCCAGTGACGAAGGAGTAGTTATTGCGCAGGATCGGCAGCAGATTCATTACCCGATATGCTCAACAGCATGAGAGGAAATAAGTCTGAGTCTGAGTTAGTCAATCGTAGGGAGTTTTTTTTCCTGGGCGTCCCCGAACATCAGTGCACGACTAATTCACAAGCCTACGTTATCCTTCCAAGAGATGTGCGAACTTCGGTAGCGAGGTCACTTTACATATAAGTGCGAGATGGCGTCATTTCTCGCTTAAGGGTCACTTCACTATCCTTTTGCCGTCACCAATCAATCGGCAAAAGGTAAACAAGCCAAGAGGGTATTGAAAGTAAGAAAGTGACGCTCTCAGGAGTACAGTGAGGGTCAAGCGGTTCAACGGTCAGGATTCAAACGTGATCCATAACGGAAGCAGACGGTGATCAGGATAATTCCCAGATGGAAGCTATGATTACAGGCTGTTCGAACACCGACGGCTGGGCCGAAGGTATTGCGATGGGCAGTGGGCGACGAAATACCGCGCTTAAAACGTCTCCCTTTTTTTTGGCGAATGAACTCTATCGCAAAGCTCGACCAATTCGACAACGGAGCATATTTATTTTATTTTTCTTATTTGTCTTCCCTCTACAGTACTGTACATTTGTGCCTGCATTTGTACTTCATTTGCAATAAACTTGTACTCCGTCGGCGAGCGTCCTCATACTATGCAATGTTTTCGATAAGGTCGAAGTTGAATCCCCTGACTTTCAACGTTTAATCATGAACAACAGTTGTGTCGCGGATTCATGGCCACCCTCTGGACGCGATCCGCATCTGCTGTACTCGAGTTCACAAATCTCTATGCTCATCGGACCACCACACCCTGCCTCCACCCCGAAGAGGAGGGCGAACCAACCCCCCAAAGACCAAGGGGTGCTGGCTGGAGGAGGCCTCCTCCGTGCCACGGCGACCCCGGCCGAAGACTTCGCTACGGGATTCCTGTCCCCGGCACAGGGAACAGCACTATTAACGTGGCGACACACCCTACGCTTCCCGTCGCTACCGAGTGCCCTACCTCACCTACTTCCCAAGGCCAATACAGAAGTAAGGGTTATTGGTTTATTACATTACTACGTAATACACTACAACTACAAGATACCAAAAGAGAAACTACCCAAAGGACTAGACACGGGCCTAGAGCCAGAGAATATTGCACGAGGAGAATAAGGATTATCATGAATTAATCACACAAACATGTATATCAAGAAACACAATATACAAACAAGAGTAGAGAGCATATATACAAGAGTGAGTACACGACACTCACCTGTCCCTCGGTCTTCAGGCTCCTTCAGGGCAAGCTCCTTCAGCTGTCCATTCCAGACCCCCACTGGCCTCGGCGGTCTTCTTGCCTTCCTTCCTCCCCCTTATTCGACAGATGACAACTATGCGCCCTCGGCGAGGGCATTCGGACACTGGTCGGGCTTACACTGGCGCTCCGTTCACAGCGTTATCCGGCTATACCGGACAGATGCCGACTGCCAGCCGGTCGGGGTACATGACGAGTGCCGACTGCCTAGGTTATACGAAGGAACGCGTACAACGCGCGCATACGCACCACGTTGTGGCGGCCGAGCAAAAATGGGTCGGGGCGCGCACGCTGCGCCCAGCGCATCCGCGACAAGACGAGCGAAAAGCTACACTTAAAAGTTGCACTATGCACAGCATAAAGCATCTAAAGTTGAGGATTTGCTGCAGAAATAAGAGTTGAATAATGTGGAGCATGAGGCCTCACATCCTTACTTGTTATACTTTTCATTTGTTGTCCTTTTTATTCTGCTACTTAGAGACTTCGATAGTAGAAACTTTGAACAAATCCATTTTCTGGTCTCAAAAATCGCAAAAAGATCCAATCAAAACAGAGCAAGGTCAGTGGGTGGTGACTAATTTTCTATTTTCTAGGGCCTTTTCCCATCTTATTCATATTTTTAGATGCCCTATTAATAGTGGTGAACGACAAAAGTAGTGAAGCTGTGGAACTCTTCATGAGCGGAAAACCTGTCCTCCAATCCATTTCGACACTTTTTGCCTTCCAAGCTTACTAATTTTGAGCTGTAGTCTGTAGCACGATCCTTCCACTCTTTGCAGAGAATGAAGAAGTTCTGGACTTCGTATTCTCTGATAATCGTTTGACTACACTTTTTGTGATTCCGAGTTGCCGCGCCTGGCTCCCTCTGCATTCTGGTAGCGTAAAGAAACGAGCAATTTCAGCGGATGTCATAAACCTCACAATGTTGGCTAGTTATGGACAAAACTTCGGCCTCGGATGGTACTTGAACCAGTGCATGGGTTATTTAGGCACCGTGCTCTTATCCCCTGGGTGTGCGACGTTAGTCTCGACTGACATTAATTCGCGCCGAGGTGCGAAGTGACCTCAATCGCGACTAACCTCATCTTAATTGCGCGCCTCCCCTTGATCGCAACTAACCTCAGCTTACTTATGAGAGTGATTGCAATGATGAGAATAGTGAGAGAATGAAATTTCAAGAAAAGTAGTTTTTCAACGTAAAACTTCCATGGGTTTTAGTTTAAAAAGTTCTATTACCATATGGAATAGAAAAACTCGAGGGTCAGAAAATGAAGTCCGTGTCAGATGTAGAAGACATTCTTGTTTCTGAATTTCTGCTCATCTCTGATATCATTCAAAAACATTTACAGAAGCGACGTAGTTGTTTGACATTGGGGCATCTCTTCTTTGAAAGGTCATTGAACGCCTGCCGGCTGATCATTTAGGCCATTTCACCCTCCTCACTGAATATTACAATACTCCAGGCTAAATTCAGCACATTTAAGAGAGGTCATCAGCTACTATTTGAGCTGGTAGGTGAGCGACTTATATACAACTATCTTGTTTAGATCCTCACTATGTATTCTGACGACACTTTCTACTACTTCCGAGATTTCACGGGGCACCCTTCAGCTTCAACGCGGCTTCAATGCACCCCAACCCTTTTACTATGCTACTTCCGTACCGAAACAACCTCCGAAGATGCAGCTGGGAACCGCACCACAACCATTATACTAAGCTACTTTCGTACCTATACAACCTTCGCTAACGCAGTTCCAACCCGCACCGCTACCCTTGTACTAAGCTACTTCTGCACTTACCCAACCGCTCCAACCCGTATCGCAGCCTTCGCTCCAATCTACACACATTTTCTCAGGTACGACGAAGTTCATCAGAGAGGAGCAAATCGCATCCAAATTGAGTGGTTTACATAAAGATGTCCAAATTCGTAACGAACAAGACCATCTGAGTTGTTTAACTTTCATTTTTAAGATGCTTCTTAGAAAAAAAACTAGCTTCTTCAGATTTTACTGGAATTTTTCTTGTTGCAATTTCTACCGTCTTGCATGGTAATAAAACTTCTCAAACCAAAGACCATGGAAGTTTTACGTTGAAAAACTACTTTTCTTGAAATTTCATTCTCTTACTATTCTCATCATTGCAATCACTCTCATAAGTAAGCTGAGGTTAGCTGCGATCAAGGGGAGGCGCGCAATTAAGCTGAGGTTAGTCGCGATTGAGGTCACTTCGCACGTCGGCGCGAAGTAATGTCAGTCGAGACTAACGTCCCACACCCTTATCCCCTACACTACTGAGACCTCGTTTGCCCTCACCTGTCTGACGACTTGTATGCCATAGCATTGAACCAAAAAAAAGCCACTAACAAAGCAGATGTGTAAGGCAGCAGGAGCACGTAATTGAGTTCCGTCCGAAGCCGAAGTTTCGCCTGCAAGTCGCCAACCTTACGAGAGTTTGTGTCGCGTACCGCAGCGAAAGAACAAAATTTAACAAAATTATCAAACAAATTAATGTCGTGAGCATTTCAAAATTAAGAAACATAGAGCTCATGGAATCACGTATATGCAACTGGCCAGAGCGATTACCTCAGTTGGATAGCGGAACGTTTGGTCTTGACTGGCAACGCGCTCGAGGAATGTACCAGCTTCGTTCATCGTCATTGCTATCTCGATACCCTTCCAATCGAATATCTGTTACGAATGGGACTTTTTGAGATTTAAATCAGTTTGGCAAACACGGCCTTTTGGGTATCAGTCAAGCCTCACCTTCTTTTTGATAAATAGGAAGGCATTGATTGGATGAAGGAGGTCTTTGATATCTGTCCTCGTGGCTTCCTCATTCTGCTTTTCATACTTCTTGATCAGTCTGAATGCAAGTAGATTTTGACAGTTCCACAGGGCTACGGCAAGCAGTAAGCAAGGAGGGCTTACACCTTGAGGTGTTCGAGGCGATTTTCCTCACTTTCAATGTATTTGGTGAGGATCTGTGGGATGGATTTTTCAGAGTTGATCAGATTTTGCAAATCAGCAATGGAGGTGAAAACTTCTGCGTTGACGGGAACGAGTAGTAAGGCCAAGAGGCCTAACACGAGCTGCATCCTGAAATGGACAGCTGAGTGTTCATAAGGGAAGCAATGGACGACTCGAGGAGCGAGCACAATTCCGCGACCACGTCTGATTACAATAGTTGCGATGTGAAGCGGTGAAACGCCCTATGTCAAATCAAAGAACATAGAGATAATGAAGTGAGATAAAAGGCTCGCATGTTGGCTGCGATCATGGTAGGAACGGAAATGCGCAGTGACTGGCTTCTGTTATATACACACCAGGCAGCTACGCACGCTGTCGCGCGCTAGGGCCTCTAGCCATGAAACACGGAGTCACATGAGCTTCTGATTTTCATTATAGACCTTTATTATCATCTGAGCCCCCTGACACTTCTGTAGCGGCCATCATTTTTTGGGGGGGTTTGAAATGAGGCTATGTGTGGCCATGAAGAGTACTCCGATGTATCCAAATCAAATACCTCTGCAGTCCATGTAGTCGAAGAAACCCTCTGTAGTTTGACTGTGTGTGGCCATGAGCACTAACTTCCAAAGGAAAGCCCCTTAGGGTAGCTGTAAGGATTTACACGTTTCTACTGGGTATGCACCTGTGTGGCAGGGGTTATTGTAGACTTTATTTTGTGAGGTCTGAAATTAATGTAGTGCGTTTGCTCCTGTGTGGAAGGGACCACTGTAGGTAGAACCATGGATACTAACTTTTAGAAAATTTTAAGCCTAATTTTTGAAAGAGTTTAGTGGTATCCCTTGTTTGTACCCCTATGTGATCAGGGTTAGTGTGAAGGACATATGTATTAGGTTGAGTCATAAGTCCTCGGACAAATTGGCAATGATAATATTCATCTTACAATTTTTAAACGACAATAGCGAATCATTTGAAATATGCCCCATTGGCATCGATGGTCTTCTGCCAAAGCTTGGGCAGATCGTAGATGTCCATGCTTTAGAACGCTGGGAGCTGGCCCTTGGAGAACTGCACCAGTGCCATTTTGATGTCGCCGCGGGTTTGTAAGTCCTGACTATCCAGATGACGTTGAAGATGGGGAAAAAGGTGGTAATCAGAAGGATCAAAGTCTGAGGAACATGGTTGGTGTGGTAAACTTGTCCTGCCGAAATTCGTCAGTTCAGTTTTGGTCGTTCTTGCAATGTGAAGGCGAGCGTTGTCGTGCTGGAAGTGAACTTTGTGCTGCTGTGGACGTGTAGCTTCGGGATTCGCCTTCAAATTCCTCAGTTGCGTAAAGTAGACGTGTGCGGTCACTTTGCATCCTTCGCCTAGCAGCTCCCATTATTCGACACCGTGAACGCTCCACCAGAATCAGAGCATAACCTCCTTGGCGTGTACTTTGGGTTTGGGGGAGTCTCCTGCATCCGCACCTTTGTCAATCCATTGAGCACGCCGGTGGACGTTAGAGTAGAGGATCGACTTCGCACCCCTGGTGACTAGGTACTCGAGCCACGTGTGGTGCCCTTGAGCGTGAGGAGAGAAAGTGCCAGGTCGTCGCGGCGGTCTATGTCATACTGCTTCAAAGCATGAGGCATCTATGGACCGAGCTTTCGCACCTTGTCGATTGACTTCAATTCACGGAGAACTGTACACTGACTGCCCAAGGGTGACTGCCAGTTCACAAGTAGTTCGATACGGACCGCTCCCACCTGGCTCCGCAGCACCTTCAAATCCAACTTCATTGAGCGTCCCGGACGGTCTTCATTTTCGACGGAATAGTCGCCCGATGTGAAGTTCTGGTGTTACTTGTAAATTGTACACCTCCTGCCTGTGAACGTCCTTTATACCTCTATCGATTGCCGCGGGTTCATGGCCAGATAAAAAAATAAATATGATGGTGTTGCGGATGTGGAGTCGCGACGGCTTGAAATCATGAGGCATAGTTGCTGGAAAGGAAACAGTCAGGTGTCTTCTCTAGTATGCGTTCGGAAGAGCTTTCTATACTCTATCTAACAGTGCCACGCACGTTCATTTTCGTCACCTCTTTCAAGAGTTATGATCGCTAGAATTCATCACTATCATTTTGTCTGAGGACTTATGACTCAACCTAATATAAATTCTTGATTTCAGGCCCCCCCCCTCAGACAGACAGACAGACATTTATTTACATACACACCAAACTGTGGATTATATATAGTAAAGGTGGAAAATTACGCGTCTAGTCCGGAAAATAGGTTAAATGCTGAAGATATTTCCGGTAAAAATTCTTCGTCCATAAGAACCGTCCATAGTATAGGAATGTAGCACTACGATAAATAGCCAGATGACTGTTTGGTGAATACGAATTAGGTGATATTCCCCAATTTGAACGATCTGATGCCGTTTTGTGAAAATTGATCTCTTGACACTAATAGGTGATCTCCATCCTAACCACCTACAGTTCCTAATGGTTTGATTGTCCTGCATCGTGGGAGGCGAGTTGTGGTCTTCGGTCTGAGACTTCATAATAGACTAGATATTAGTCAGAAAACAGTTACGACTTCCCATGTCATAACTGTTTTCTCCTCGCGCTCACGTGACCTACACGCTCTTGATCGTGCCTACGTGACTTTTGGGAGGACACACAAACGGGCATACAAACGGACACACGACGTTAGCGCTTTATATATATTGAGGATATTGCTCGAAAAACTTCAAAACAATCTGGGAAATTTGAGGCCCCACCTTACTATACTTCGGTTAAATACTGTAGTCGATGCACCTTGAAGAATTAACAGTTCGAGCAGTCATAGAATGTTGATGAACGCTGACTCATTCCACAAACAACAACCCATGAACGAAAAAATGATTAGCGAGTGAGGAGCGGAGCGGTCATAAAGAAATAAAAAAAAATAAAGTCTCGGCGCGTTAATCAATCCCGTCCAAGGGATGCGCCCTCGCATCGACTTCCATTCAGATTCGTAGTGGCGCATTCAATGTGCATGTGGCATATACAGTGAATTGCGGTGGCCAGCCGATGTATGAGTCAGTGCTTTTATCCTCCAAGACGAGTCTGGTACCAATTAACCTACCCCGGTGAGATGGAAGGCTTGGTTGGCCTAGTCGGTCCGAGATTTGAACCGGGCCGTGCGTGTGAGATAGTACGCCACTTGCCACTACACCACCTCCGCCCACGAAGCGGTCATAGTTCGAATAGACCCTGGTCATCAAGCCCCATAGTACCGATTTCGCTATCAGAATGGTATGGTTATCCCAGATAAATCTAACTTGTACTTGCAATCTCGCTGTCAAATTTTTTACGCTAAGCGTTGATGACAGGGTTTTCAGAGATGGTCGCTCCTTTCAAGGTCGACCATTAGTTTTGATTGCATTCAGTTTTATGTCAAGAGCAGCGACCAAGAGCTGGAGAAGTTTATGGACACAGTCCACGTTAAAGGCGCGGTTCACGATAGCGAAGGTTACTAAGTTCTTCCTTTAGGAATACTCAGCGCCCCCATGGGTGATAAAAGAGACCCTCTCGCTCCCGCAATCTCGGCGCTTAGGGGCGAAGCCCTGTTGCTGCCGTAAATGGCTTTTACGCCCCTCGATCGATGTCAGGTTAGACGAGTGTCGAGGCAATACAGATTGCAACTATTCGTTCTAGGGCACACACGCAGTCAGCTGATCGCCGAGTGGTGAGGCGATGTTTTTCTCCCATTCTTATTTCCTCTGTTATTCTTTTCGCTGCCGCAATCCCTTACTTAATTTTCTACTCCTAGGAGTTGAAAAAGGTGAGCTCTTTATTGCTGTTACTATGGTTTTTTGTTTACTTACGCTTATGAGTGATTGAATTTTTGCTTACCATAGTCTGCTATTCGCAGCAGGACCCACACGCACGCAGTGAGACACATTGTATAGCTCGTCCGAACGCCCCACCCTTCTGAATTTTTCTGGTCTCGTTCTCGTCCAACCCTCTTTTTAGCGAGTTCCCAAAACGAGCTTTTCTCGAAGCCTTTTTCACTTTGGAAACACCGATTTCCGCAGTCTCTTCACCTTCATCGTGCTATCTTCTCTTGTATTTTTTATCACAATCGATTACCCAAAATTAACATGAACTGTGCCTTTGATTCTGGGGTATCTAGTTTCAGGCGAATAATGGAGATGATAGTCTAGTATGGTGCAGAAAAGGGGAAGGAAACTCGAAAATTGGCGTTAAAGGAATGTAGTTCTCCCAAGAAGTATAATAGTAAAATTAAGGGTTCGACAACAATGAGACGACAAAAGCTCACTGGAAGCGGCATTTGGAAGAGCTATTCAAATGCGTGTGTCATTGCGTACAGTTCGCTACCTGCGTGGTAAGCTGCCTGCGTGCGAGGTGTTGGTTCTGGTGCGATGATGCAGCCCCTACAGCGGGAGGTGGTCGTTTGGCGCGGCACTTCGCATCGTGCCTCCCAATCAACGCGGTTTCTGAGCTTGACAACTCGTCCGGGCGATTCATCCTTCCATAGTAATCGCTAACCCACTGCCCTCCCAACTGATATACTATACTACCTACTATAAGACGCCGAATGCAGACCTATTATTATTTTTTCTTTTTGCATAGACTAGCATAGTCAGGAGGTTTAATCACGTGGAGGGGTTGCCCAGCTAAGAAACCGTGTCGAATAGGCGGCGCGATGGGAGTAGCCGCGCGAAGTGACATACATCCCCGCCCACACAGCCTCTACAACGCCGTGGGGATTCATCCGTCTTTGAGTGTTTACGTCGGCTAAGCCGCATTTAAAGACCGTTTTAACGTCCTATCTCAGCCATTTTTTTCGGTCCGTCAGAGTCCGTTGGGCTATCCCTGGCGCTATAGATCTATCTAAAAGAAATTTCAGAAACCATTTGGACTTTCGGCAAAGGTTTCTGAGCTCCGAGATAGAGCTTTGGAGCTACTGAGGGACAATAGAGATAAAAAGGTCGGAAATCGAAAAGAGTTGTCCCTGGCCACGGCTTCAAAATCCAACACTCCAACAAATAGCTTCGCTCTGCTCTTCTTGAGAAAGTGCTCAGATTGGTCAACAACTTCTTTTTCTTTTCCAAGAGTCAACATTGGCTGGATTCAGAAATCAAAACACAATGAAAAAACATACCATTGCTATCAAAAAACTAAAGATGTCATCATCTCAACGGATCAGAGAAGGGGTGTTGAACGGATTGTCAATCAACTCTTTATATATATGACCTGATTGAACAGATTGTCAATCAGCTCTTTATGTATGGACCGATGGAGGAGCGCAGGGCCGATGGAAATTAGATTTTCTGACTGAATATACGATTGCTTTGAACAAATGAGCAGCCCAAAATGAATGCTAATCGCTTTCTGCCCGCTATCGCTAAATTCAATCAAATTGCAAAAGAAATTTGTGTTCGATTTCTTACTATTTGTTATGGCTTCTGCATTCTGTCTTGACGTCTTCTTCTCTGTCTGTTCGGTCAGGTTAGGAGAGCTTTGCACTTCCTTCCTTGATTACGGTATGCCGTAGATGGCTTTTTGGTGCTATGTTTGCTTTACTAGCTATCTAACTGTGAGCAGGTTCCGATCCTCGGTTCCACCGTAAGTGTGTCTGGGCATTGTCAGATTTCAGGGTTTGTGATTTTAATAGCATGGTGCAATGTCAGATCTCTGACAAAAGAAAATGACAGAATGCATCTGAGTTCACACGTCTCACAGAAAAATAAACAGTAGCACTCTTGAGAATGTGTGAGGAAAGGCTGGTGCAGGTAACAGTAATTTCCGTCGAATTCAAGAGCTACATGGTTACTGAGCGCATCAGTATGCTACAACGACACTTCTAAAAGGCTAAAATGGGCATTATGTGGAAGATGAAATGGACTCTGACAAAGCTTTTATATGCTACATCATGAGTTTAGAAAACACAATTCAGGGCGTGCCGCGAATATGGTAACAAATATAAGCAAAAAAGCAACTGCGTTGTTCTGCACTGTTCTGAATATTATTGTTTATTATATGCCTCGACTCATACATATATCTGCTTTGCTAGTGTCAGATCGCAAGCTTTCCTAAGATAATGATACCTTGTCTTCATTTTGCAGCACCCTCTTCTTTCGCCTTTCGTGGGAACTCATTCTGAGAGCACTCGTTAGGACTTCTCACTTGAGCATACAACGACAAGCCCCAGAATCAGTGGTATTGCCTTAGCACGAGGTGTTTTTACGCTCTGGTGATTGTAAGGGAACGTGTTGCGAAACCTGCAGAAGCATGAGAAGAATGGCTGCCGAATCAGATGTATCTGCAACTGAGTGGGAAGAACCTTTCTTGAGCAAATGCGTCTGTATCCCTATACAATTAGGACCAAGTGCTCAGGTTAATTAGGGTGGTTTATAAGCATCATGACCAGAAGAAGTTTGAAAGGAGGACGAGTGCCACGTCCTATTCGCACGCGGCACGCGCATCGAAACATATGTCAATGATGAAAATGTCTTTGGTGCACGAAGCGTTCAGGTCCTGAAGCACATGTATGTCTTTCATACACATTTTCCCAAGCGAGTGCAGATGCCATCGAGGGGGGGGGGGGAGGGTGGTAAGATCTCGAGGGTCGGGTAAGTCACAAATTCTTGTCAGAGAGGCAAACAAGCCATCAAATGGCATCCTACTTACTATAAAGCGCTTAGTCTGTCTGTCTGTCTGTCCGTCTGTCTGTCTGTCTGTATGTCTGTCTGTCACGAAATTCCTTAGCTCTTTTAGATCTGCCTGGAGAGACCGGGTCAAGTGTGAGATGGGTGGGCCAGGTCTCGAGAAGTATAAAACACACATCAGCTTGGGGCCTCGAAATGAGCCCTACTGAGGACCATGATTTCAAATTCAGTAACAAGACGGCTTCAAAACTGGAGTTTAAAGGTGGCTAGAGGTGTGCATTAATAAGTTAGATCGAAGTGGGTAGAACCACCCCCCGATGGGCGAGGCGTTCTCTAGAAATGCAATGCTTTATGAAAACATTTATAACTCGGTTCGGAGAAAGCCAACAGAGCAGGAAAAAGATGATATAGAAGAGGTATTGTCGAACGTATCTCCAGCATAAATGGAGTCAGCGGAGGCCCGCCCACAATGGGCGAACGTGCCTCGAAGCTCACATCCCTTCTTACATTTATAAACGAAAATCCATAATCCCAGTTCCCATGGACCCAGAGAGTTCAAATTTGGTAGAAGTACAGGCGTTATGGAGGCAAAACTTATGGTGGGCGGCAGAACCAGACTCCGCCCACAAGGGGCGGGGTTTGGGCGAAAATTCGTAACTCCTGTCCCCATGGACCTAGAAAGTTCAAACTTGGTAGAAGTACAGGCGACAGGAAGGGAACACTTATGGTGGGTGGCAGGACCAGACTCCGCCCGCAGGAGGCGAGGTTTGAGCGGAAACTCATAAATCCGATAAAGGTCTATAATGAAAATCAGCAGATTAAAAGACACGAGGGAGTTGTACGAGAACAATGCAGTGTCTTCGATATAGCTCGCCCATGATTATCAAGAAGTTTGGGTTGGCACTTAGGTGCCCCCGAACTTTTTTGATAGTTTGGGGCGGTGGTGATCAATTGTAGTTAGTTACTACCGTACCATTTTACCAAAAAAATGGCCGAGGGCAAAAGAGTATGCATCTAGGAAGTCTGGCAGAGGTAGAACCAAAAAGCAGGTAGTTTCGTCCAGCAGTGAAACAAGACATTCGCGTGGTCAGATGTCATCTGCTTATTACGCTGCTGAGGCAAACGTAGTATAAAATGATAACAACCTTCTGAAACCAACTTAAACAACGGAACAAATACAAGGAACACATGTAGATAAAACAAAATCGTATAAAGAGAATCACATTGTATAAGGCAAATGACTCCTAGGTTAGATATAAAACGAAGGTGAAGAAGAAATGGTCAACCGCAAGGAACTATGAAAGCTCATACTTGGATAAAATTACTTCCACAGAGCGTTTGAACTTAGTCAAGGAATCCGGAGCAATCATGTTTTTTGCTACCTTTTTGTAGAGGCTAGCCGCACTGAATGTGAAACTTCTGGCTCTTATACCGGTTCTGGGCCTAGGTAGATTTATTTTAGTCTGACCTCCTCTGGTTCTGAAGTGAGCCAATTATAAAAACCAGAAGAACCAAATTTATTACTTTGGTACAAAAGCTTGTAAACCATGCATACGTCGAATACTTTGCGCCGTGAGCCCAAAGTAGAGAGTTCAAAGTATTTGTTGCGAATAGATGCTTCAGGAATTCTAGAGTAGAAAAAAACCCTACATCGGCAAAGGATTTCACGCGAAAAATTGTTTTGCACCTTCTCATGTGCTTCAACATCCCTTCTCCTAGATGGGTTGAACACAGCAGGGTGCTTGCCACCGGAGGATGTGCCATCGACAAAACTACTGAGACCTTTTGCTTCATCATCACGAGGCTGACCGCTTCGACATTCGGGCTTGTAGTGAGATATGGTGACTGATGGGCAGCAGTGAACCCTCTCTTTTCACCCACCATAAATGGCTCGATTGCTTCGTCTGGGAAGAGATTCGCTTCGACGCATCGTCTCATCACTTGGCGATCAGCTGATTGTGTGTGGGTCCTAGAACGAATAACTGCAATCTGTATCGCCTCGACACTCGTCTGACGTGACATTGACCGAGGGGCGGGAAAGCCACGTGAGCCAGCAACGGGGAATTATCGTGAACTGTGCCTTGAAATTCCAATAGACCTATAGCGACTACTGTTCTCTACCCGTAAATGGATTGGAAGGTCTAGACTTCAAAAATTCATAAACGCGAGAAATCTAATGAGAACAGGGAAGAGGCGTCCTAGACAACAAAAAGGAGACAAGTCTGACAAAATAAAGAAATAAGACTGAGAATTCCCCAAAACGGGGCATGTTCCGGTGGCATTTGAAAGTCGTGCTGCCAGCACCGAATGTGGTTCCACGATGACTTGGTTATTTTAAACTTCCATTCCAAACAACACCTATTCTAAGGATGCAGGAAATCAAAGGGCTCCGATAAAAAGCGGAAGTAATGTCATGGACACAGCTATTTCACTACACTCATTTCACTACTTTCTTTGTATGGACAGGTTCGGAATAAACTCACTGCATGTCGTGGTTCGGGCCCTAACTGACGTGTGTAACTACAAAATTGTTTCGTTTTCTTGACCAACCTAAAATCCTTCATCTGTGAATATGGATCTTGTGAAAATTGTGGTGGTTATAGTTAAAAGCGAGGGGAAAAGTTCGTGCTCTTAAGCTATGCTCAAAAACATAAACTAGAAGCTTTTTGTAAAAAAGAGAGTATAAACTGCAAATTGTTTCACAGGTTAATGAAGGTTTATTGCCAGTGCTTGTTATGGGGCAATACAGAGAGCTTCATCACGGCTACAAACACAATTTGTACACTTGCAGTCCTCGTTATTCGTGCACGGGTTGCCAACTTCATAAATAGGCATTCCCATATAGTTTCCTCTAAAACTCATCTATCATTCGTAGTATGACATAAGCTCCGACTTCGAAAAATTACACCTACGCTGAATCATACTCGCATGCCACGAAGGTCATGTCACTACACCACTCTACTGCGCATCCGATCTTGTTGCTCCACTGCCAGACCACCTTAAGAATCAGGTATCTCCTTTATTAGGTGCCACCATCTTCTAAAGATCCTCGAGTTACCTGGGTATAATGACCAACGCCACGGTTGAAAACCTCCATGGTCATGACGTTATCATAAGGAACACCATTCTGTTGTAGTTCATCGAACCAAAGATCGACACTCTGAAACAGGTATCTTCACTGCGAATTGTTACAAAGTTTGGATTTGCTTACCTCGGCTGCAGCTACTGTCTTATTTTGTTTCAAAATGGATGTCATATAAAGGTTCTGTCCCCAATTGTTCCTGTCAGAATATGAGTTATGCGCAAATACGCACTTCTTAGCGAAATTCATCGTGTTTTCTTCAATGGCGCAATCATACTTCTGAAATAAACGATTTTTCAGCATGGGAGGCACTCCCTGAAGTCCTCTCATGCAAAGTGCACATGACTACTGTTTAGATGCGGTAAGTCAATCGGTCTTACCACTTTCAACATCCTGGCTGCCTTAGGAGCGTAACCACCAATCTCTTTGGCATTTTTCGCTTCTCCTTTGGCAACGAGTGTTCTGAATAGCTATAGTGATTACAGTGTACTCAAGTGATCTTACTGTTCCACTGGGAAAAACCAACCGATACGCGTTGTGTTTGTTGACGAAGGTCTGTCTTACTTCATCTGACATACCGTTGGTGTCTGGACACATGGCTAAAATTTCATTCTTTTGAAGATCTTCTGCTGAGAAGATAAGCAGTTTATCACAAAATACTTACATGCATGCCCAGATGTGCTTAGAAGCGTCTGAAAACATTTATCCAGTTATATTTCGTAAGCAATTAACGATCCGTGCAAACTTCTACTCACCAAAAGGGCGACAGTGGCAAGTAAAAACATGGTTTGCAGTGGCTGTGAACGTCCGCTATCCACACAGACGCCTTTATATATTAGTTATATGATAGTTTTTAGCTGTACAGATACTTGAAAATCAAATACGGACGATTGCTCCCGACTATGTCAATTTTCCTTTCATTGTTTTAGCTTTCAAATCACACAATGATATCGAAGGTATAGCTGGTTACATAAAAGAAGAGCAAATGGGGAGCAATATGTACTACTAACTACTAGAAAAAGAGAAACAAAAGTGAAAAAAAACTGATGTGGATATGGCAAGCAAATGGAGCGCTATCACACTCAAATATTTCTAGCATGAAAAATCGCTTCGATACTATTCGCACATGTCAGCCAAGTTTTCCATATATCCGAGCCAGTTATTTGGTTACAGACTCGTACGGGAGGATAAAACCATCAACGTGCACTCGAATTCCACCTAGTGACGGCATGAAAGCCTATGTGGCCTATTTGTGGGCCTATGAAAGCTATACCAGAAATTAGCCGATGTTTGGATTGGCTCTTTTCTTTTGTGGAAGATTTTTCAGACACGTATCTCGGCTTTGCTGAGAGGTAATAGATCAGTATGAACTTACTAGTCAGTCTGAGCTCCTAAAGAGGGATGTAGGCAATTTTATTGAAATGCTAGGACTGGTAGGAATTTGCAATGCTTGTGGAAACATGGAAGGACGCTGGAAGACTCAGGCAACTAACTCCTCCCTGGGAGAGTTATACCCTTATGTTTGCGTTATTGCTGGGGGTACCATAACAGAAATCAAGAGGATAAGGCCGATTTAGACTTGGCTTCGCTAGGAACGTAGATGGTCACTTCATTTTTGGCGGCACTGCTATCTCATTGTTGTCTGTTGTACTGTTGTGTTGTTGTTGCTTATTAACTTTAGCACTGTTGTCATACTTAAGTCTCTATATTTCCCACAGACTTCTTCATTGATTGGAATATGGATTCGATCTCGATTCATTTCAATAATCTATACCTGTTTGTCGATTTCATTGTGCGATTTGAAAGCTAAAACAATGAAAGGAAAATTGACATAGTCTGGAGCAATCGTCCGTATTTGATTTTTTAGTATTTATACAGCCGAAAACTATCATATAACTAATATATAAAGGAGTCTGTGTGGATAGCAGACGTTCACAGCCACTGCAAACCATGAGTTCACTTGCCACTGTCGCCATTTTGGTGAGTAGAAGTTTGCACAGATCGTTAATTGCTTACGAAATATAACTGGATAAATGTTTTCAGACGCTTCTAAGCACATCTGGGCATGCATGTAAGTATTTTGTGATAAAGTGCTTATCTTCTCAGCAGAAGATCTTCGAAAGAATGAAATTTTAGCCATGTGTCCAGACACCAACGGTATGTCAGATGAAGTGAGACAGACCTTCGTCAACAAACACAACACGTATCGGTTGGTTTTTCCCAGTGGAACAGTAAGATCACTTGAGTACACTGTAATCACTATAGCTATTCAGAACACTCGTTGCCAAAGGAGAAGCGAAAAATGCCAAAGAGATTGGTGGTTACGCTCCTAAGGCAGCCAGGATGTTGAAAGTGGTAAGACCGATTGACTTACCGCATCTAAACAGTAGTCATGTGCACTTTGCATGAGAGGACTTCAGGGAGTGCCTCCCATGCTGAGAAATCGTTTATTTCAGAAGTATGATTGCGCCATTGAAGAAAACACGATGAATTTCGCTAAGAAGTGCGTATTTGCGCATAACTCATATTCTGACAGGAACAATTGGGGACAGAACCTTTATATGACATCCATTTTGAAACAAAATAAGACAGTAGCTGCAGCCGAGGTAAGCAAATCCAAACTTTGTAACAATTCGCAGTGAAGATACCTGTTTCAGAGTGTCGATCTTTGGTTCGATGAACTACAACAGAATGGTGTTCCTTATGATAACGTCATGACCATGGAGGTTTTCAACCGTGGCGTTGGTCATTATACCCAGGTAACTCGAGGATCTTTAGAAGATGGTGGCACCTAATAAAGGAGATACCTGATTCTTAAGGTGGTCTGGCAGTGGAGCAACAAGATCGGATGCGCAGTAGAGTGGTGTAGTGACATGACCTTCGTGGCATGCGAGTATGATTCAGCGTAGGTGTAATTTTTCGAAGTCGGAGCTTATGTCATACTACGAATGATAGATGAGTTTTAGAGGAAACTATATGGGAATGCCTATTTATGAAGTTGGCAACCCGTGCACGAATAACGAGGACTGCAAGTGTACAAATTGTGTTTGTAGCCGTGATGAAGCTCTCTGTATTGCCCCATAACAAGCACTGGCAATAAACCTTCATAAACCTGTGAAACAATTTGCAGTTTATACTCTCTTTTTTACAAAAAGCTTCTAGTTTATGTTTTACATAGCTTAAGAGCACGAACTTTTCCCCTCGCTTCTAACTATAACCACCACAATTTTCACAAGATCCATATTCACAGATGAAGGATTTTGGGTTGGTAAAGAAAACGAAGCAATTTTGTAGTTACACACGTCAGTTAGGGCCCGAACCACGACATGCAGTGAGTTTATTCCGATCCTGTCCATACAAAGAAAGTAGTGAAATGAGTGTAGTGAAATAGCTGTGTCCATGACATTACTTCCGCTTTTTATCGGAGGCCTTTGAACTCCTGCATCCTTAGAATAGGTGTTGTTTGGAATGGAAGTTTGAATAACCAAGTCATCGTGGAACCACATTCGGTGCTGGCAGCACGACTTTCAAATGCCACCGGAACATGCCCCGTTTTGGGGACTTCTCAGTCTTATTTCTTTATTTTGTCAGACTTGTCTCCTTTTTGTTGTCTAGGACGCTTCTTCCCTGTTCTCATTAGATTTCTCGCGTTCATGAATTTTTGAAGTCTAGACCTTCCAATCCAATTACGGGTAGAGAACAGTAGTCGCTATAGGTCTATTGGAATTTAAAGGCACAGTTCACGATAATTCCCCGTTGCTGGCTCACGTGGCTTTCCCGCCCCTCGGTCAATGTCACGTCAGACGAGTGTCGAGGCGATACAGATTGCAATTATTCGTTCTAGGACTCACACACAATCAGCTGTTCGCCAAGTGATGAGACGATGTTTTTCTCCTAATTTTTTTCCTCGGTTATTTATTTGGCTGCCGATATCCCTTGTTTATTTTCCTTCCCCAAGAGGCCGAAAAAGGTGGCTACATATTTTTACTGTTAGCAAGGTTTTTTGTTCAGTTATGCTTGTGAGTGGATGAATTTTTGCTCACCGTTTGCTCAGTCATTTGCACGAGGACCCAATGACCCACATTGCATAGCTCATCCTGATGCCCCACTCTTCTTCATTCTTCTGCTCTCATTCTCGTCCAGCCCCCAGAGCTGGAACATGATACAAGCCTCACTAGAGGCAAGGGAGTGATTGCGAGAGAGAGAAGGAAGCAAGAAGCTCGCACAAAGGAGCATTCCTAGAATGATGCTAGAACCTTTCTCATATGTACAGAAAGGCTATTTTCCCCTGTGAGAAAAGGCTTCTTCAAATTAAACTGACCCACGGCCCAACACGCATAGAGAAGCAAGAATCTTAGAGCTTGCTGAACACCAAAGCTCGGTAAGGAACAAGTTTGATTCGAAACCACAATCGAGTGGACGAAGAGGGACTGAAGGCAGAAGGGTGAAGGGGTAATCGTCTTACAGGATCCTCAAACAGCCAAAGCACATGAAAATCAAGGCCAACATCATCATCAGCAAACGCATACTCCGCCGAGCCGGCTTCTTGCCTCGCAGCAAGAGGAAAAAAAACAGTAAAAATCGTGGCGAAAAATTAAATGAATCAAACCATCCAAACAAACTAGGAACATAAACAGCTATTTCAAACGAAAATGCTGCTAGGAGTATGAAAAAGCGGTTAGGGAAGTTGAGTGATGGACGTTCCACGAATCGCAAGAAGTAACAAGAAATATATCCAGAGAGGCAAATAGAGAAATGAGCATTAGTAATCCAGCACCAAAACCAGACATGGGACGTCAGAGACATGTATCATAACGAAGGAAGCCGCAAGAGGAAATCGAAGTGCCGTTGAGTCAGTAGTAATCGTCAAGTATGTTCTGGAATACCTAGAACGCGCAAGAGATCGAGCTTGCTCAGTCTACTTTTAAATATCTTACTGTTCGGTGCTTGAACAACATGGAGCGGAAGAATCTCGAGCCATCTAGCGCAACGATTAAAAAGATTATTGAACACCAAATTATAGCTCTTGGATTGAATGGGCGGATAGTGTAAATTAAACCCACCTAATCTTTCACCAGCAGGTCTGAAAATCCAGTACTTACTCAGTAGATTTGGTTAGCAATCTAAGAATACTTTTTCCATCATAGCAGCATCGTCTTCGAAATCATTGGGTATGACAGCATGGCATTCAACACTTTTCGAAGAGTATATTCTGCGTGTAACTATGAGGCTTTACGAAGTGATCTTTCTCACATGCGCTGGGTCGACTTACTTGAGAGCTGAGGTAGTGTCATTGAGAAGTATGAGTTACTATAGCAGTACTGCACACTGCCATCGATTACTATGTCCCTTGGGAAAAGGTGGCTTCTTTCAAGTCCATTCCTTTACCACGTTATTTGAGGAACATGAATGAGCATAGGGACTGTCTCTTCCAAGAAGCAAGGCAAACTGGAACTGGTCCAGGTATGATGAGTTTACAGAAATTTTCCTCACACGCCCGAAAAAGTACTTGAATAACATCGAGAAGAAAGTTGTTGAGTCTGAAATTCGAACTCTTACAGTTATGTGAATAGAAAATTGCATGACAAAGGGCGCATCGGGCCTCCGAAATGTGGAGACCTTATGGCATGTAGTCCAGATGACAAAGATAACATGTTTGCTGATCAGTTCTCGAAGTCTTTCTCGAATGAGGATGTTAATGTTCCTCACTTTTCACCGACCTCCGCCTCGACTATGAATCAGCTACCATGGTTTTACGCAGATCAGCTGTACGAACGGATTATGAGCTCGCCCAAATCTTCTTGCTAACAGAATAACATCACGGGTCCAACATGGTTTTATCCCGGGGAGGTCGGTGGAGACAAACATGATTGAAAGTCTTGAGGACTGGACAGTAGTACTTGATAATAGTAGATGCTGTGATGTTATATACTTTGACTTTGCGAAGACCTTCGATAGAGTACCAAACAAAAGACTGCCTCAGAAGTGGGAGATCCCACACTCGTAAGTTGGTTTTCTGACTTCCTCCACGGTAGGACCTTCCAGTTGGGAGTAGGACAGAGTTTCTCTGAAAGTAAGAGGGTGCAGAGTTCTGTCACCGGTATTGTTTAATATATATAAAGCTGAGATTCTTTGTTTGTTCGATGGGTTAGATGTTACAACAAAAATGCAGGCTGACGATAAAAAAATTTACAAGTTCATAACTGAAGCGAAGGATTAGGTGAGGCTACAGATGGCGATAAATATCCTATGTGATTGGGCTAAGCGGTGGCAGCTCCCCTCGGCCCCACATAAGACCAAAGTATGACGATTGGCAAGGAGTCCGAGATTCCTCCTAGTCTTTATACAGTTGAGAGACTTATTATACAATCACTCCTGCCACTTCTGTGTGAGACCTAGGTTTTCATTATACTGACGCACTTGACTTTTCTGAACAAATCAGAACCCGGTGTACCCTGGCCTTATTGCACTCACTGTACATCTTCAAGGGGTTGGCTTTCACCAATAAGTCTACTTCTGAAAGCTTATAAAACATATGTTCGGCCCTTGGTTGAGAGTGGTGCTGTTGTGTTCAACCCCATCTAGGAGAAGGGATGTTGAAGCACTTGAGGAGGTACAAAACAATTTTACCTGTAAAATCCTTTGCCGATGTAGGGGTTTTTCTACTCTAGAATTCCTGAAGCATCTCTTCGCAACAAATACAGGGTGCGGCAAAAGTTCTGGCAGTGGTAAATATGATCGTAAACAAGATCAAATCGATCTTTCACATGATACTACACCAATGGCATTTATCAACAACTATATAGATCACAAAAACAACCTAGATCTCGAAATGGCCTCCTTTTGCGCGAATACAGGCTGCAATCTCCTAGGACGACGTCTCCTGCGTCGACGGCGGCACGGAGGTAGTCTTCGTCCGAATCCTCCCATGCTTCAACGGGGGTTGCACGTGGAGCATCCAAACTTCTATCTTAGTAGAGCAGGCTTTCGTCTTGAGAACTGACCACACGGAATGGGCCAATGGATTTGGGGCTGGACTCTTTGGGGGCCAATCGTTCGACGAGATGAGGTTTGGGAAGTGCGTTCCGCACCAGTCCTGTACCACTTCGGACTTGTGTGCTGGATTTGAGTCCTGCTGATAAGTCCATGTTCTATTGCCAAAAGGGATCTTGCCCAGGGGAGTACTTCCTTCTCCAGCACGACTTTTAAGTAGGTCTTGCTATCCACCCTGACCCCTTTCTCCAAGAAAATCGGGGGCATCTTGCCGTCCAATGTGATTGTCCCAAAAACCATCAAGACTTGTGGTGTACAGATCGCTGAGCAATCCCTCCATTTCGGCTGGCTTCTGCAGGGCTTCCCGCTATCACCCCATCGCTTTGTATGTTTAGGAATTGATCTGTTGAAAACAGACATTTGTCAGTGAAAAGGATAGTGCTGTGCCGTGCCTGCGAAAATCGCTTTGAAATTCACTAACATTTTTCTAGCCTAGTTTACTTCACACGCTCAGTCAACATGTGAGCTTGTCTGATCTTATAAGAGCAAGGTCGATGGTGGCTGTGACAATCTTTCCAACAGATCGAGCAGAAATACCCCCCTCAAAAACCTTTTTTTTCTCGGACCTACGAGGGTGGCGGCGGATTTTCTCTCGAATGACTTTCACGATCTACTTTGTCGTTGCACTCTTCAGTCTTCAACTTTTAGGCCTGTCGTCCATAGTTCCTGTCATCTTGTACCTGTTGAGATTGTTGTACGGTTCTTAAGGGAATCTGGAGCTGTTTGAAGATGGTCTTTGCCGTGCATCCAGCCAGATGAAGTTGCAGGATGGGGGCTTGTTGGTCTCGTCTCGTCACCATTCTGTAAAATGGAATATTCAAGAACGGCTCGTTTATGAAATGTATAGAAGAGGATTTGCAGTAAATAGTGGCACAGATCCTGTCAAGATCGAAGACCTCTTTTTTTTCATAGAGAACCTGAAAGGACCTTTGCCAGAACTTTTGCCGCACCCTGTACTTTAAACTCTCTACTTTGGAATCACGGCGCAAAGTATGCGACGTATGCATGGTTTACAAGCTATTGTACCATAATAATAAACTTGGTTCTTCTGATTTTTATAATATGGCTCACTCCAGAGCCAGAGGAGGTCAGACTAAAATAAATCTACCTAGGCCCAAAACCAGTATAAGAGCCAGAAGTTTTACATTCAGAGCGTCTAGCCTCTACAAAAAATAACAAAAAACATGATCGATCCGGATCCCTTGACTAAGTTCAAACGCTCTGTGGAACAATTTTATCTAAGTATGAGCTTTCACGTTCCTTGCGGTTGACCATTTCTTCTTCTACACCTTTGTTTTATATCTAACCTAGGAGTCATTTGCCCTATTTGATGTGTTTCTCTATATACGATTACTTTTTATCTACATGTATTCCTTGTATTTGCTCCGTTATTTAAGTTGGTTCCAGGAGGTTGTTATCATTTTTGTACTACGTTTGCTTTAACAGCGTAACATAACATAACATATCACTTTTCCGACCCCGGTAACACCCTGCGGTGTATCAAAGACAAAGGATAGCCTCGGTTGTTGGTCATTGCAGTTTTTGGGATGAAGAGAGATTCGTCTCACAAGTAGAAGGAATAAAGCAGAAGTAGCACAGCGAGTAAAGAATATAGGAACAAAAGAAGTAACAGTATAGCCTTTCCAAAAAGAGCAATCGCACATCGACTAGTTGTATGAAGAATGCTAGAATTGCACTGACAAGACAAATGGTCGCGAATGCCGCGTGCGGCGAGAGTACACTTTACGAGAGAGTACGAGTACTGGAGTACACTTCCTGAGCGGTAGGTGGCTTCTGACTTCAATAAGGTCCCGACTATTCTAAGAGATTCCCCAAATTGGAGATTAGCTGCTCTGGTCCAGGTATGAGGCTTGTCATGCACCATTATAAACTTTCGGCGACTTTCTCATGAGGGGTCAAAAATTCTGATTTAGCTTTGGCGACATCTATTAAGCGTTAAAAAAGGGAGCGTGCTGTAAAAATCGTTGCTGATTCAGGACAATGTTGACGACTTGCATTACCGTAACCATCATCTTTACCATGCTGATGTACGAGATTTCCCATTCAATGAAAGATGTTGTGGACGAAGCAATCCTACTTTATATAACTCGCTAAGTGTGTCTGTTGGTGTGTCGGTGTGTTTGTGTGTGTGTTTGTGTGTGTGTGTCGGTGTGTGTGTTTGACCGGAAATTCATAACTCCTGTCTCCGTGGACCTAGAGCGTTCAAAATTGGTAGGAGCAAGGGGGACAGGATGAGAACACCTCCGGTAAGTGGCAGGACCGAACTCCGTTTATAACGGGCGAGGCGTGCGCGTTAGAAACTTTGGGCCGCAAATTTATAACTCATGTCCCCCTGGACCTAGAGCGTTCATATTTGGTAGGAGTAAGGGGGGCAGGATGGGAACACCTGTGGTAAGTGGAATCCGGAATCCGTGCACAGGGGGTGGGGTTTTGCGCCGCAATAGTCAATTTGGCCCTATGGCATTCAAACTTGGCAGGAGTACAGGCGACAGGATGGGAACATTTATCGTAAGTGGGAGGACTGGACCCCGCTTATAGAAGGCGAAGTTTGCGCCAAAACTTTCAGTTCGCCTCTAGCGCGTTCAAACTTGGTAGGAGGCAGTATGGAACACTTATGGTGAGTAGTAGGGCCGAACTCCCCAAAGAAACAGGATTTCGCGAAATAAAAGAATGGAAATTTACAACTCCTGATCCCGTGGACTTGGAGAACAATCAATAGGAGGGACAGGATGGGAACACTGACAATAGGAAAGGCCTCAGAGAAGAAGATCCACACACCAATTACCCCCTAGCGCCTTTGTTATTTACGATCTAGCTACGAATTTTTGATATGTTTCATTCGACAAGAAGCTTAAGTTGTGTGATTATGAGGAGATGAATTTGGTTCACTTCTCGCTATTAGATTACGACCGCTACCCAGCAGAGTTTGCGGTTAAGTAAAAGATCACGGTCTCTCTTTGCTTTGATATTATTCTTAGCAAAATTTATCCGACCGGTAATAATGTTGGATTCACATTTAATGAAGTTTCCGTAGAGAAAAGGAGCTATGTACATCTTTGAAGTCATTCGAATGTCTATACTCTTGCTGAGTGAAAAAGTGAGATAACATCTTTAAAAAGGGGAATTTCATTAATTCGATATTTTTCGAGCAGAGTCCCTTTGCCCCAAGAAGGAGGAGAGCCCTTGATGATATCATTGAGGAACATTGATGGTAGCTAACATAGTAGTCTCAGCCGCGATGAAGTCTCTGAATACTTTTTTCTCTGAATAATCGCCTTTGTGATATTAAACGATGTTCTTCCGGACACAGCGAGACCGGCTTCCAGAAAAAAATTGCTCTCAATTCGGAGCTAATACTGAGGGTGTAGAGCATTCAGAGCAAAAGGAGAATCCGAAGTGTTATTTACGCACAGCAAATTTCTCACAGGAATAAGGAGCGCCCGGCGTAGCCGAGCGAACCCATAAGAAGGAGGGAAGCCTGGCGTTAGCCGGCGGCCCGACTGGTAGATAATATAATCACTGACGACACATCGACTATTCTAAGATACGCTCGACTCATATACGGTAAGCGGTTGAACTCCAAATCTTCCCCCAAGTGTTAAGTGCCCCTGCAAATTTTGATCATGGTGATGTACACCCAGCAAAAAATTTATAATGCTCAAAAATATTCTAAACAATCTGTGCTCTTCTCAGAATTTTGTTTTCCTGAACTACTCAGAAGGGGCTCTATTAGCAGCGGTGTCTAGATTAGAACCCGTAGAGAGTACACATCTGAAATGGGCACAAAGCCATAATTGAGGGAAAAGGAGCCGGATTGGTTATGCACATTTTATTGGATGGTGTTCTTATATGACAATTCTATAGAAACTTCCGGAACAATTTAGAAGAAAGCTAAACTGTTGCAGAACTTTTGGGTGCTACTTTCTGAGCGTAGCTTTGTAGTTTGCATGAAAACTCATCCTCTCAGCGTGTTACGGTGGTGCTCCATACCTGGGTGAAAATGTAGTTGGGGGGGCCACCCATCCGAAGGTCAGTATATCAAGAAATGACGTCAGTGAAACGCGTTATGCCGTGTTATATCACGGACATGCCAGTTTTTAAATGAGGGCTTTCGTAGGGAAGGAGCGCCGCGGTAGGCAAGTTTTCTTTATTATTATTTTTTCTTTTTTTCTGCAAGAGGTAATCATCCCAGCCACCCAGGTGCTCCTACCTACCTAGGCTTATCTGGGAAACTAAATTTCCCTAGCTGAAACCGCACAGAAGAGCTAAGGTGGCCGGTTCCCATCATCCTCAACGCATCTGATACAGTGCTGATATAACAAGGACTAACACGTTAGACTAAGTTCATTTCTTGATATGCTGACCTTCGAATGGGTGCCCCCCCCCCTCCCAACTACATTTTCACCCATACCTTCTTACCATAAACTTTGAGTTATATGCGACAAATGTTTGAGCCGATCAGCCTAAGTTTTCACAGGTTCCTCGCAAATGTTAAGAACGTGATAGAGCAACATTGGAAGAAAATGATCTGTTCAAGCAGAATGACCTTGATACTAATAAATTTTTGTGGCGACCTGTTCACACATTTGATTCTTTTGTCCTTTTTCAAAGACTATTAGATTTTACCACTGGACTATTAACACTGCTCATTTCTAAAGTCTGCTTCATTAGCCACTGATTTCAGAGAGGAGGATTAGCAATAGGCTAATTAATAACATCCAAGAACCCGATAAAACCTATCGTATATCCCTCCTATTAATAAAGTAATAACAAAGTTTGTCGGTGTGACAGTTTGTAGCTTTGTCTAGAGTTTGTAAAACTTCATGTTTACGGAAAACCACTCCATCATTTCCTCCCTCTTAAATTGAATGTCACGTAAAACAGTTGCTTCCCTGAGCTGAATCGCTTCGCTCTTCTTGTGTTTATTGGATATGTGAAGCTCTTCATGCCCTTGTCTTTGTCCTAATCTTTATTGGTTGACAACGTTTTGAGCATAAGCCCTTCTTCAGGTCCACTGAAGTATCGGCACATTTATAGTTACAACAACATAGCCCATCAAATAACAGCTTGATAAGAACAACGGTTACCCACAGGAGAGTAGAACAGCCGGGTTGGGGATGACATGAGACATACCAACTGGTCTCGGGTTGATATACGTGCAGTATCAAAGAGTTTTGGTAAATCTGATCATGTTATGACTACCTTTTTGGAGCTGCATCAATCATAGTGAAGCATTAGGACTCCGACGAATAGTACGCTAATGTGGGAGACGACCAGGCGGTCAAGATCCCCTTCAGAATTTTTTGCTGTTGCTTTGAATTCTTATGTTTCTTGAGGTCCGCCTTTTTTTGTGCTTCCTTCGTCATTTCTGTGTTAGTTTACATCATGACTCCCATTATTTCACTGAAGCTAGATACCTAAGAATTGCCTCAAACGCTAAAAGCCTTAAATACCTTGGAATTTGCCTGTCTTGCCTTTCAGCACACCCACCCCATATAAGAGTTTCCTCGCCCGCCCACTCGTAAACCTTGGTACATTTTTAGGTCATTAAGTGGTCGTAGTGGATGTTGACGACGAACAACGAGCTCCTATGTTTTATGGCAGTTGTTGAACAACGATGATCACGCGTGTTGCGAATCGATGGGGGGCTCGGATCAATTAGGTAAAAAATAGGCAGTCACCGTTACACAAAATAACACCAAGTGAACTAACGATTTACTCAGCTCCATTTTACTCTATCACTCTCAAGCTATGTATTAATACTCAAAGGGTTAATAATGAAGTAAACTACTCACGTCGGGTCGCCACCACCGACCCACCGCTCGACCAGCACTGCCTTGGAGTAAGTAGCATACAGATAGTCGTCATAACAGGGATATCCAATACAACCATTTGACTGAAGTTCTAAGGGCTCCAGCCCCGCGGGTCTGCTGCCTGACGATCGGGACGGTCGAAGAAATCGAATGAATGGTGAACCTTGTACCCCGGGTGGCCGTGAGTGCAGCGGGTGTTCCCGCGCGATCACGGGTAGAGCACACGGGGTCATGGCGACAGATACCCGCAGGCGCCGACGCACCCGTGGTTCCTGGGAGCGATCCTCGCTTTCGCGACAACGCGTTTACAGCCGGCTGACGTTGTTGCGTGGACGAATTTTGAAGAATTAAGGAGGGAATTAAGGCAAGGAGTAGACTTGAAAGAACTCACCCTTCCCCAAGGGACATAGTAATCAATGGCAGTGTGCAGTACTGCTATAGTAACTCATACTTCTCAATGACACTACCTCAGCTCTCAAGTAAGTCGACCCAGCGTATGTGAGAAAGATCCCTTCGAAAAGCCTCATAGTTACACGCAGAATATACTCTTCGAAAAGTGTTGAATGCCACGCTGTCATACCCAATTATTTCGAAGACGATGCTGCTATGATCACTGTACCCAACTGGAGAAAGTATTCTTAGATTGCTAACCGAATCAGGCTTGCTGCTGAGAATCAGGTCCAGAATCTTACTTAGTCTAGTCGGTTCAATAACATGTTGCGTGACTGTAAAGCAACTCACGAATTGACGAAAAAATAGAACCATCAGAAAACGTATTAATGCTGTGATACAATTCCGGCATATTAAATCACCAACAATCACTGTTTGAAGCTCACAAGCCATGAGATCACTAAGGATTTTGTTTAACTGATTAGTATTTATGACGGCGCATGATGGCGCCCTATATACTACTATAATCCTTAAGCTTGAACTCTCGTTCAGAACATCGACACGAAGCGTTTCATATGCATCCTTTAAGGACTTCTTGAAAACTTGAGCCATGGAAAGTCTAGAGTGAACGAGAAGCATCACTCCCCATCCGTTCCCATCTGATATAAGCATGCTGTGATTTTGCGAGCAGCATGGTTCATATCATCAAATTCTCTTCCACAAATGCAACGCAAGAAGCAACGTTGGTGATTTTTCCCATTCTGGGGCTTTGCCCGTAGGATAAATTGTCAAACTAGCGACTAGACCTAATAAGAACGGAATCCATTCTGGCTTCAGAGTAAGACTCCCTCCGAACAAGAAATTTAGTCATAAATAACACAAGCTTACATGCATCCCGCTACTACTCTCTCGAAAGACTGGAAACGGCGAGGAGAGAATGGACAGACTCGATCTGATTCTCTGCGCCGGAAACGATACTGGTCTCAATCGAGCTGCAACGATCGTGTTCGCCAGCACTGATCCCACCTGCCGGCCATTAAGTATGGACAGAGATTCTCAAGTATGCCAACCGGGTGAGATGAACAAGAACTCAAAAGGGTCATGACTATACCAGATCGTTTGCGATGGCGTTAGGGGCGGGCTCCAAACAAGTGAGATGCACTCACCATTCTCCGAGTCATGCTGCACTCAAAGCGCTCTCCGAAAAGAAGGGCCATCTGTAGAGGCTCCTGTTCTTCCTCAAAATATCGTTAAAAAGGGGGCTGGACGAGAATGATAGCAGAAGAATGAAGAAGAGTGGGGCATTAGGATGAGCTATGCAATGTGGGACATTGGGTCCTCGTGCAAATGACTGAGCAAACGGTGAGCAAAAATTCATCCACTCACAAGCATAAGTAAACAAAAAACCTTGCTAACAGTAAAAAAATGTAGCCACCTTTTTCGGCCTCTTGGGAAAGGAAAACAAACAAGGGATATGACAGCCAAATAAATAACAGAGGAAAAAAATTAGGAGAAAAACATCGTCTCATCACTTGGCGATCAGCTAAAATCCTTCATCTGTGAATATGGATCTTGTGAAAATTGTGGTGGTTATAGTTAGAAGCGAGGGGAGAAGTTCGTGCTCTTGAGCAATTTTCAAAAACATAAACTAGAAGCTTTTTGTAAAAAAGAGAGTATAAACTGCAAATTGTTTCACAGGTTAATGAAGGTTTATTGCCAGTGCTTGTTATGGGGCAATACAGAGAGCTTCATCACGGCTACAAACACAATTTGTACACTTGCAGTCCTCGTTATTCGTGCACGGGTTGCCAACTTCATAAATAGGCATTCCCATATAGTTTCCTCTAAAACTCATCTATCATTCGTAGTATGACATAAGCTCCGACTTCGAAAAATTACACCTACGCTGAATCATACTCGCATGCCACGAAGGTCATGTCACTACACCACTCTACTGCGCATCCGATCTTGTTGCTCCACTGCCAGACCACCTTAAGAATCAGGTATCTCCTTTATTAGGTGCCACCATCTTCTAAAGATCCTCGAGTTACCTGGGTATAATGACCAACGCCACGGTTGAAAACCTCCATGGTCATGACGTTATCATAAGGAACACCATTCTGTTGTAGTTCATCGAACCAAAGATCGACACTCTGAAACAGGTATCTTCACTGCGAATTGTTACAAAGTTTGGATTTGCTTACCTCGGCTGCAGCTACTGTCTTATTTTGTTTCAAAATGGATGTCATATAAAGGTTCTGTCCCCAATTGTTCCTGTCAGAATATGAGTTATGCGCAAATACGCACTTCTTAGCGAAATTCATCGTGTTTTCTTCAATGGCGCAATCATACTTCTGAAATAAACGATTTCTCAGCATGGGAGGCACTCCCTGAAGTCCTCTCATGCAAAGTGCACATGACTACTGTTTAGATGCGGTAAGTCAATCGGTCTTACCACTTTCAACATCCTGGCTGCCTTAGGAGCGTAACCACCAATCTCTTTGGCATTTTTCGCTTCTCCTTTGGCAACGAGTGTTCTGAATAGCTATAGTGATTACAGTGTACTCAAGTGATCTTACTGTTCCACTGGGAAAAACCAACCGATACGCGTTGTGTTTGTTGACGAAGGTCTGTCTCACTTCATCTGACATACCGTTGGTGTCTGGACACATGGCTAAAATTTCATTCTTTTGAAGATCTTCTGCTGAGAAGATAAGCAGTTTATCACAAAATACTTACATGCATGCCCAGATGTGCTTAGAAGCGTCTGAAAACATTTATCCAGTTATATTTCGTAAGCAATTAACGATCCGTGCAAACTTCTACTCACCAAAAGGGCGACAGTGGCAAGTAAAAACATGGTTTGCAGTGGCTGTGAACGTCCGCTATCCACACAGACGCCTTTATATATTAGTTATATGATAGTTTTTAGCTGTACAGATACTTGAAAATCAAATACGGACGATTGCTCCCGACTATGTCAATTTTCCTTTCATTGTTTTAGCTTTCAAATCACACAATGATATCGAAGGTATAGCTGGTTACATAAAAGAAGAGCAAATGGGGAGCAATATGTACTACTAACTACTAGAAAAAGAGAAACAAAAGTGAAAAAAAACTGATGTGGATATGGCAAGCAAATGGAGCGCTATCACACTCAAATATTTCTAGCATGAAAAATCGCTTCGATACTATTCGCACATGTCAGCCAAGTTTTCCATATATCCGAGCCAGTTATTTGGTTACAGACTCGTACGGGAGGATAAAACCATCAACGTGCACTCGAATTCCACCTAGTGACGGCATGAAAGCCTATGTGGCCTATTTGTGGGCCTATGAAAGCTATACCAGAAATTAGCCGATGTTTGGATTGGCTCTTTTCTTTTGTGGAAGATTTTTCAGACACGTAATGTAGCGACAAGTATAACAGTAGAGCAGCTTTCAGCTTTCAGCTTCAGATTGTGCAAGCTCCGCGAAAGCTTGAAAGAAGATTGATCAACTGAAAACCACAAGTATGTCTTGTGAGTTTGCTCATTCAAAAGAAAAAGGGCTGGAATAGATTTGTCTGTTATAGATAAGACGTCTCGCAGGCCGTCATTGGTGCTCTCGGCTTTGCTGAGAGGTAATAGATCAGTATGAACTTACTAGTCAGTCTGAGCTCCTAAAGAGGGATGTAGGCAATTTTATTGAAATGCTAGGACTGGTAGGAATTTGCAATGCTTGTGGAAACATGGAAGGACGCTGGAAGACTCAGGCAACTAACTCCTCCCTGGGAGAGTTATACCCTTATGTTTGCGTTATTGCTGGGGGTACCATAACAGAAATCAAGAGGATAAGGCCGATTTAGACTTGGCTTCGCTAGGAACGTAGATGGTCACTTCATTTTTGGCGGCACTGCTATCTCATTGTTGTCTGTTGTACTGTTGTGTTGTTGTTGCTTATTAACTTTAGCACTGTTGTCATACTTAAGTCTCTATATTTCCCACAGACTTCTTCATTGATTGGAATATGGATTCGATCTCGATTCATTTCAATAATCTATACCTGTTTGTCGATTTCATTGTGCGATTTGAAAGCTAAAACAATGAAAGGAAAATTGACATAGTCTGGAGCAATCGTCCGTATTTGATTTTTTAGTATTTATACAGCCGAAAACTATCATATAACTAATATATAAAGGAGTCTGTGTGGATAGCAGACGTTCACAGCCACTGCAAACCATGAGTTCACTTGCCACTGTCGCCATTTTGGTGAGTAGAAGTTTGCACAGATCGTTAATTGCTTACGAAATATAACTGGATAAATGTTTTCAGACGCTTCTAAGCACATCTGGGCATGCATGTAAGTATTTTGTGATAAAGTGCTTATCTTCTCAGCAGAAGATCTTCGAAAGAATGAAATTTTAGCCATGTGTCCAGACACCAACGGTATGTCAGATGAAGTGAGACAGACCTTCGTCAACAAACACAACACGTATCGGTTGGTTTTTCCCAGTGGAACAGTAAGATCACTTGAGTACACTGTAATCACTATAGCTATTCAGAACACTCGTTGCCAAAGGAGAAGCGAAAAATGCCAAAGAGATTGGTGGTTACGCTCCTAAGGCAGCCAGGATGTTGAAAGTGGTAAGACCGATTGACTTACCGCATCTAAACAGTAGTCATGTGCACTTTGCATGAGAGGACTTCAGGGAGTGCCTCCCATGCTGAGAAATCGTTTATTTCAGAAGTATGATTGCGCCATTGAAGAAAACACGATGAATTTCGCTAAGAAGTGCGTATTTGCGCATAACTCATATTCTGACAGGAACAATTGGGGACAGAACCTTTATATGACATCCATTTTGAAACAAAATAAGACAGTAGCTGCAGCCGAGGTAAGCAAATCCAAACTTTGTAACAATTCGCAGTGAAGATACCTGTTTCAGAGTGTCGATCTTTGGTTCGATGAACTACAACAGAATGGTGTTCCTTATGATAACGTCATGACCATGGAGGTTTTCAACCGTGGCGTTGGTCATTATACCCAGGTAACTCGAGGATCTTTAGAAGATGGTGGCACCTAATAAAGGAGATACCTGATTCTTAAGGTGGTCTGGCAGTGGAGCAACAAGATCGGATGCGCAGTAGAGTGGTGTAGTGACATGACCTTCGTGGCATGCGAGTATGATTCAGCGTAGGTGTAATTTTTCGAAGTCGGAGCTTATGTCATACTACGAATGATAGATGAGTTTTAGAGGAAACTATATGGGAATGCCTATTTATGAAGTTGGCAACCCGTGCACGAATAACGAGGACTGCAAGTGTACAAATTGTGTTTGTAGCCGTGATGAAGCTCTCTGTATTGCCCCATAACAAGCACTGGCAATAAACCTTCATAAACCTGTGAAACAATTTGCAGTTTATACTCTCTTTTTTACAAAAAGCTTCTAGTTTATGTTTTTGAACATTGCTCAAGAGCACGAACTTCTCCCCTCGCTTCTAACTATAACCACCACAATTTTCACATGCATGTGGTCTCAGCTCCTTTGCTAGGTGACGACGTGTTCTGTTACCTGGACGGTATAATGGTAGCGACAAAAACAGTGGAGCAGCATCTCCAAGTGTTGGAACAGGTCTTTCAAGTACTGGCAAAAGCACGACTTAAGTTGAATCCGAAGGAATGTGTGCTGTTGGAGATGAAAGTCGAATTTCTCGGACACATCACTGACCATGACGTGTTACATATGGGTCCAGCGAAAGTGGAAAGCGGTTAGGAAATACCCGCTACCGCAGTCGCGCGCCGAGCTTCGAACTTTTCGTGCTGGGATTCTCGAACGTAGCCGCTCCGTTACACCAGATGACGCCCGAGAAAACGCTGTTCACGGTGGAATCCTGCTCGGAAATCGTGCTTTACCAATTGAAGTCGATCATTCTGCACGCGCCTGTACTGGCACAGCCGGATATTGAGGAAGCAAGGAGCGGTAGGACACCGTTCAAGAGCCATACCGTTTTCCAATTGCATCGCCACTAACGATTCGCTGTCCTTTAGGACATTCTGGCACTGCGAGCGATCACTCTTCAAAGCATTCGCTCTAGGAATGTTCTGCGATTCCTTGTGCGACCGAACGCATCCGTCTGGACCATTTCCCTCATTCGAACATGGGAGAACTGTGACAGAAGCTTTCTAAGTACAACTCCATACGATCGCGAACGCTGCTCCATCATCTTCCGCTAAACAGTGATCGCTCTGACGTCTTCTTCTTTGATCCGAGCCAGTCGCGTCCGAACCAAGCCTCATATGAGCATCCACATGTTAGCGAAGTTAACCTGTCTTCCTAACTATGTTTTTGACTTGTGGGTCAGTCAGTACTCGCTACCTAGAGCATTGCCTGACTACTGTCCGATGGACGTTTGTTTTGAACGTACTGAAGTATTGTCGGTAGCAAAGGACACCACTGGAACCCCTTAATTTCATCCTTGCCGCGTTCATTTGGGGTTTTTACTGCCTTATCCACGCTACCATAAAAATCATTCTCCAAGTGTTGAAGTGCTATTCTCTATCGATGCATTCCCGAGACGCGATACGATCGGTTCTATGCAGTTGTCGGAGCTGAGAAACTTGGTCTTTTTCACAAATAAAATCAGAAACGTTCTTGCACGTGCTAAGAAAAAGGAGATAGAAACTCGAGCAGAAGCGATTCCTAGTTGAATTCACCAGTACGATAACAATACCAATGTCCATTTCAAAAAAAATGTTGATGGACGAGCGGCTGCACTAGATCCAGATGATTAGTCATCGTCAAAAGAAAATCCGCAAATTTAATAACTCGTTTTTTACATTTTACATGACACCGATGATAACACATCTTTGCTTCTACGGGATTTGAGTTCAGGAAGAAGCATCACAATGAAACAAACGGCTTTCAACAACTTTTATCAATTTATTTCTAAAGCAGGTTTATACGACATTACAAAGACCTTCTGAGACGCTGCATGTGTAGGATCCGGGACAGCCTGTGCAAGGATTTCCTATGGTATATATCAGTCTATTTATGATGTTGCCCCTGAAAAAGGCTTTTATTCTACTCTCCAACAACTCATGAATTAGGCAAATCATACATTTTCTTCTCGAAAGTCTCTTGATCTCGGCATAAAAGCGCCTCCATAAAACAGTGCTGAATGTAATTGCGATGAAGTTACATGCAGCGCTGTTTTATGTAGGCGCCTAAACTCGATCCGTGCAGAGCATGCATAATGAGGAGATAAGTAAGCGAAAACCTAACCATTTCAAGTTTTCAGCCTTGAAACAAATTTTACCTAAACTTCAGCGCCTATCAGGCATTGCCACGCTGAGGTCATTATCATTCGCCACTATGAATTCATTTTGAATTGGAAAAGTAGATTTGAGAGTCCTCATAAAATTTTAAGCTTACGCAGGTCCGTAATGGCAGACACCGTAAGTAAAGGATGGACAGTGAGCGATCGCACATCCGAGTCGGTAGGAAGACTCCCAAGCCATCTGAAAAATGTTCGAATATTGTGGCAGCGAAAAGGTATATTAAACACGAAGCTCACTTGGGTATAGTGACCAATTTTGGTATTGGGACGATAGAACAGAGCTGCCGTGAGATTGTTTGACGGACCAACGCCATACTCTTTCAGCTCGTCCCACCACAATTTAGAAGCCTGAGTTGATATCAATAATACAATTTCCATTCTCATTTTGAATGCCATTTACCTACTTCTCAGTCTATATTTGAAACTGTTATCGGCTAGCGGAGTCGGGTCTCATACTTTTCTATGGGATTACGATTACGCCTCAAGCTTAAGGGATAAGGGACTACGTATTCTGTTCCGATATGAGGCGGCACAAAACTTCTAATTTAATTTAATTTTCTAATGTATTTCCCAATAGCTTGTCGCCACTCGACACTATAAGGAATATCATTCATCATTTAGGTGCAGAAAGGTTCGGAATGATCAGGAGGATATATCACCTAGTCGGTGGTTGCTGTTGAGATCAGGGGAGAAAACAAAGATTTCATAAGCGTATACGCCCCTTGTCGAATTCGAAGTGACAGGGTTCTTTAGCATCGAGAAATTTCGGCAAAACTAAATTGTTTGTTTTGACTTGATGTTTTGTTAACCGCTGTTTTAACGCCGCAGTGCGCGAAAGTCTCACAAGGTTGGCGATTTATGGACAAAACTTCAGTCTCGGACGGGACTCGAACTCGTACTTGTCCTTTCCGGGGACCGTGCTCTTATCCCTTACACTACCGAGACCCGCTTGCCCTCGCCTTCTTAATGGCTTATATGCCATAGCTTATCAGCACTCACACGTGCAACGTGTTGAGCCGGTCGGTCAATATCAGCACAGAACCGTTAAGCTGTAAGCTTTACATCTTAGTACTTGTTTTGACTTGATGTTTTGTTAACTGCTGTTTTAACGCCGCTGTGCGCAATCGAAAATTGTTTGTTTCGAAAAGGGGTATGAAGTGTTATCGGTTCACTCCGACTATGTAGAAGAAAGGCTGCTTTCATAGTACACGATCTGGCCCGCGAGCGAACGACCGAGCGATTGGGGCGGCGCTTGCCCGCGGTATCGACTAAGATTCAGTTGTGGATAAGGGCCAAGCGCCGCCCCAATCGCTCGATCGCTCGCTCGCTCGACAGGGGTGGGGGGGGGGGGCAAATCGCGGACTATGAAAGCAGCCAAAGAGGGGGGTCTGGCAGAAGCGGGGTGATTCTATGGTGTTAATTGATAATGCATAATTGTAATTGATTATCTTAGCGGTCAGTGAAGGAAAAGATTGGTGGTGGATACTGATGTATCGCTCCATATTGCGAGTTTTTTTAAACAAAATGTGATCCAAACCTTAGATCAAAGCTCATCATTCTAATACGAATAACTAGCTACTATATGTACAACATCCCTAAGAAATTTGTGGCTCTCAAAATCATGGCGTTATATATTTTAATGATACTCAACGGGCTCATTTAGAAATTTTTGGGGAATGGCAGGTTGTCAGCCTGAGAGTTGCATTACAGACTTGCGTGGACAATTGTACCAGTCTCATACGAATTTTGAATTTGTAAGAAGCAAGAAATCCTGAGCAAATCATCGATGTGCTATTCTAATTGTAAGATCAAAGGCGTTACCTGTGCTGCTGCTTTAACTTTATCAAGTTTCAGTGCAGTTGTCTCGAACACGTTCTCACCGAGTCCCGGCCGTTCGGAGCTTTTGGAATGTCGGAGAGTACATTTTGAGGCGTGCTTCATGGCAGTTGCTTCAGCAGAGCAGTCGTATACCTGAAAAAGATTCATTTCCGTATTACCCCTTTGGGACAACATTCAAGTCATCAATATACAGGGTGGCCCAAAATTATGATTACAGCGCGCGCTGACGCTCATAGCGAATTCTTTCTGAAGGCATGGCAATTTGTTAGCTTTCTTCTATTCCACAAGGTAGATCACATAATTACCTTCCTGATGATACTGAACTTTGGGTAGATTCTGAAAATAATGTAAGCGTAATTACCCCTTGAATTATCGTCACTTCGCATTTACAGACGACTCAGCGTAACAAGGCAGGGGATACATTCGATTATAAGACGCTTTCGAGAGTTGGGAACAATTGCAGATAGGAAAGGTGAACCTGAGAGGCCCGCGGTTATGTTTAGTGGCAGTTTTAAGGGAGCAGGGCGGAGGTTTGCGCAGCAGTGAAGTTCATTCTGAGCCCAAAATGACTAAATGAATGGATATCTCATGAAGTTTTCTGCGCGAAATCGTGAAGCATCATCTGCACGACAAAGCCTTTATACGATCAAAAAGCGATTTCTTCAGTGAGTAGACTGAAAAGAACAGAAATGTTGGCTCACCAAAGCTGCCCCGCTGCATACAAAAAATGGTCGTGCGGGATTTCTGTTCACCGGCGAAAAGATATCCGGGGCGAAAAGTGCTCAATAAGCAGGGCTACAAGATTTGTATAAAGCTGAAAGAAATGGAAGTGATGCACCGCAAGGAACGCTGACTTGCTGCAATATCCTTTGCGAGCGTCACCGCCGAGGCAAAAGCAGGGACTAGTTTCGAAAAATAAGGAGTAAAATTTGATTTGGAGACCTGTTCGATCTCTTCGTGCGCAATAGGACTCTTGGGCGATTCAAACCGAAAATATTGTCAAGATGATCCTTCTGACTGCACATCAGAAGTTGTCTAGAAATTCCGTAAAAGGGGCTCCCTGACTTCATGACATTTGATCAATGACCACTCTGTAGCCCTGACCTAAATCCCATTTGAGATGAAAGCATCCGTTAGCCCAAACAAGAAAAGTAATCTCGAAAATGCCTTGCGAAAAGCCGGGATCAACTCGATGACCTTAGCTGCGTGCCAAGTTAATGGCGTCCATCGTCGTCTCTGCGGTTGGGTGAAAAAAGAAAGCAACAGATCCCAGCCTCAATGTACCATTTTGATAAGAGACAAGTGATAGACACTTTTATGAAATTGGTTTGCTTTTTTAGCTCTCTATTCGTTTTCGGGGATGTGATGTCTGTGTAATCATAATTTTGGCCCACCCTGTAGTATACAGATCGAACTCATGCATCTGACTGTTCTTAAGCTGGGAAAAGATACTTGACCGCAGTGGCCATTCGTGCTCAGATGTTTACCGCCATAGGTGATTTCGAACGCTGATTTCATATCTGTGTTCCAGATCTGCCAAACGATTTGGAAACAAAGTCACGGAACCGAATCCTTCTTGTGTGATATAACTGTGTCGAGTAGATAATCGGACAAAACAAAGGCTTTGCTTGCTGGGAAAAGTTTGCATAGCCGGTTGAATGGTGAACCTGTAGGCAAGACCTGGAGGTTCGGGTTTTGATACATGCATATTGCTCATTGCACTGCTTTCCTTTATGACGTAATACGCCCCAATTGCTTGCAAAACTTTTCCCAACTTAATACTGGCTGATTGAGGAGCTCCCTCACATTGGAACACTGAAAAGGTATTGCAAGCTAATTTCTCACGCCCATTACCGCCTGAATGAAGGTGGAGCTCTTTTCAAGCATGATTGGAATTCTGAACATTTGCTCGAAAGAGTCTTCAAATCCCTTTTCAACAGACATGTTACCAGCAAAATATTATGCCCGATTTTTTTGTCGGAGGACGTCTGTTCTTGCAACACAAGGTGAGCACCATCCAGGGAGAAGCGGAATGTGACAAGAGCTTTTCGACCAAACCTTTCTGCTATGACGCAAGCTTCTTCCCATCGTGAGGAGGACGGGTCCGTGAGAGGCGATCACAATGATCTTCTGTTGTCATCTGGTGATAAGAGCGATGAAACCCATCACGTAGCGAGAGGAATCTCGTACGTTTGTGGAAATATAGGTTTTAGGGCGGAAAGTAGCCCAAACTGTGGGATTTGTGAGCATGAGTTTCAATTTTATGACCTCGGTGGAAGAGCCCATAGCCATCTATAATCCGAGTGTCAGAAGAAGGCGCACTCCTGCGTCCTTGGAAAACAAATCTTGCTTCATCATGACCAAGTGTCACCTACGAAAGTTTAGAAGAAGTAGCACAGACTTGAGCTCTCGAATTGGTCTGATTTATGCTGTTTTCAATCAGATGCGTAAGGAGCGGACAGCCTATGGAGAACAGCGGGTGAGCCGGAAGGATAAGTTATCATAAAACGAATACAGAAATCTCATTGCAAGACCGTCATTCTCACAGCATTGCACTGAAAATAAACAATCAAGGCTCATAGATGCCGACTTCAAAGCGAGTCGTGGATGACTTAGGGGTTTTGAGTTTAGCCATGGTATCTTGTCCCAACCGCATCACAACGTTTACCTCATGGAAGGCATTAATGGATAATCATGGGAGTAGATAAGTCGGTCAGCTATTGTTCCATAGTAATTTTTCAAACATCAGTTATCTCGTACCAGCGCTTAGACAGTTCGGACAGTCTTCCTTCGTGTTTCCTCCGGAGAGAGCTTCTGCCAAACGAGTCATGAGACCCAGCTTCGTCATAAGTGCAGGGAGCTGCCGAAAATTTCGAAACACTACAAATATTAGAGGTAGAAAGGTATATCTATTTGGCTAGTACTGGTAAAGAGAATTTTTATTGAATTACTATTCCCCGGACTGCGGATCTCCTTCTCTGATGGTTCAGACTCACTAAGGATCCTTGCCGAATAGCGACCAGGCTACGTAGGGCGTCCCAAGGTAGCGGATAGGGAGTAAATCACTGACCAAAAGTCGCCAGTACTTGCCCAGCAACACAGGTGGATTCCCCTATTCTACTGTGCTGGTCAATATGCCTTAAGCTTATCCACGCTTACGTGTGTTGAGAATCTGCTTGTGCAGTTATTATCGTGCCCATTGACCCAGCCAAAAACTTGCAGTCGAGTGACTCGGAAGTATTTGGGAGGCGATTCGGGGCCATCTCCAAAAACAACGCCCTCGTTCACTTCGAGATAGCCTGGCTAGCACCAGGAATCAACCCAGCCCTCAAGTTAGAGTCTGGCAAGCTACTCATTGAGTACCCTTTGCCAAAAACAGTGATTGATACAAATGGGGTTCGTTTCCCTAAATCTGAGGGAGCCCGCAATACGGCAGCGTCGAATAGGACCGAGAGAGGCAGCTCAAATCTAAGGGTCAAAACAGGCTGCCCAAAAAGAGGACTATGTTGGCGATGTTTACTTCAATGCATGGAAGCGTGTCTAGAAGAGCTGATTCTGCAAGCTAGGAAGATCAGGTACGACGCAACGCGACCAGAGGCGTTGGCGGCGTAAATGTCCTCGTCAATACGCAGTTGGCCACGAACATCGATTTGCACGAAAGGTTGTCAACCCGAATCGGAGTTTTGCACATTTGCGATGAAGAAGATGTTGCTTGACACCAATATTCGTTGCCTACTCACCAACATCTAGCTATGAAGAAGAGGAATCGGGAGCGTTCTATCTGGATCTAGAGAAGCTTAGCAGAGAGGACTGTGCTTTTTTCAAAGTCCTTCTCAGTTATTTGAATGCCAAGATGCGAGTGAAGGTCGACGGCCGCTACTTGCATCATCTCCGCTTTGCAGAAGGCATCGTGCTTATAACACCGAATATCGCGCAGGCGCACGAATGCTAGCCGAGTTGAAAAGATGTCATGAGAAACAGGATGTTTCCTAATGCTCCTTTCACTCTGAACGGATCGAATATCTCTGAAGGCACTAGTAACGTGCATCTAGGTCGGGAGGCCAACGTGATGAACGACCTAGCTCCGGAGCAGAACAGAAGGAAACACGTCGCGCGGTGAGCATCCGAGAATTCGAGGGAATAGTGAAGAAGGGAGGGAAGACTCAGCTCCGCGCTCACCTTTTCGACACTGCTGTTCTTCCTACTTTGAAGTAGCTTCGAAGAGCTGGATTCTACGAAGGATGAACATGCTGTCAGCATCACTCAACGCGTTTTGGGAAGAACGATGCCTAAAATTCACCTATACGCATAAGTGCAGAAGGGAATCCGGAGTTCTGAGTTCCGCCATCACGAAGATCAGAGGTGCCGCTGATTACGTCAGGAAATCGAATATTAGGTGGACCGAACATGTTATGCGATATAATGATGACCGTTGGACCAAGGCGGTTACTGGCTGGATCCCTCGGAAGACCTCGAGCGAAGACCAGGACGGCCACCAACGATATGGTCAGTCATCTTCACGGGAGCTCAGAAGGAAAGAAATGGTAATCCTCGTGTCCCTGAAGCGAGGAAGACACTGGATCACTCTGGATCGTAACAGGGATGATTGAAGACTGACGCAGAGAAAATTTACGATCATCGGGATGACAGGTGATACAGGTGATACTATTCGCCTGAATCCATGAATGTGAGGGAGCTCCTAACATAGATTTACATTGTTGGGCCTTGAAACATTCGGCAAGCATTTAGTACTTTTCATGTGGAAGCAGAGCAAGCGCATGCATCAAAAATCGGAACCTTCATGTCTCTCAACAGGTCCACCATTCCACCAACTGCGCCACCGTACCACACCGACAGCTTTGCTGGGTTCGCTGATCTATTTCGTGCATTGATACAATACAGGGAGGGATCGGTTCCTTAAAATTGATTCCAGAATCGTTTAGCGAAGTCGATCACAGATTCGACATTAGCGTTCGAAACCATCTACAGTGGTATACAACTCACTTTGAATTAAACAAGGTGTCTTTCTTCCCCCTAGCCCACCCCCTCGGACCAGAAAACGCTAACCATTTTTAACATTCTTGCGGCTTTGGGTGCGTTTCCTCCGAGGCCGTCCGGCTCAAGACCGCGCGCAAGACTCGATCTGAAAAAGGATACCGTTAGGGACAAAAGTAATACCTTCGCCTCTCTCTCCTAAAATAGTAAAGACTTCTCGAAGGGTTGTGTCAACCCATTCACGTGATATGATTTTGTTATCAGTCTCATTAAATTAGCCTTTAGAGGTTGTTTGACAGCGCTGAAACTTAGTCTCATGCTTTCCATTAAGCAAGGATCCATCATCGCGTAAAAACTATCGCGAGAAGTTAAGAGAACTGACCTATGAAAGGCTAAACTAGGTTCTTGCCTTCCTTAACCCTTTAGCGTAATGGCACTCATCGGAGGGTGCGTTAAGACCGGCGCATGGGACAATGGCACACAATTTTGGGTGCCACCATAATTTCTTTTTTACCACGTTTGAAACCTATTCATTATTGTCATATACATCAACTAACGTCATAGCGTTTACTGGGCTGGCAAGAAAGTCCTACGACCAGATGGAAGCCATTTTGATTTCATTCCTGAAACTCTCTGGATCAATTAAATCTTGGAAATATATTCACCGGGGAGATCAATAACCTTTTCTTATCACTTGAGCAAATTACTGATGCCTTTTGTCTAGAACTCAGAAAGCTAGGACTCGAAGAATTCATTGACTGCCGTTTTCAGACCACGTTAAATTACTTCTTTAGGGAAACTTTTCTCCGATAAAGAGACGCTTAAGAAGGCCGAAAGCATGGTCATGAAAAGGGACAACGTTTTGTGTGTACGACTAGTGAACAACCTCAAACGAAGCGGGGCCGGTGAAATTTTGGTAGGCGTCTAAAGCGCAATTGCGACGTGCGCTGTTCCTCTATAGGTACGAATAATATGGTTTTGGACGTCCCTTTCTTGGAACGTAGGCCAAATGCTGGTGTTCATGGGGGTATTGGACAGCTGTGACTATCTATTCTGCGCTGGGCAACTCAGAGTGGATAGGTCCCTCCAGCCCCCATAAAATTAAGGGGTGATGCTTGCTTTTCTTTGAAGGCTGGCATCCCTTGTACTGAAATGATCCAACCGATTGTTGACCGTTGATCAGTGAGCAGTGCTAGCATACAACAGGTTGCTGATAATCTAAGCCGCTACAGGCGCGTTTTTCTCTTGGAATGCCAAGTAGAAGCTAATGGTGCGGATCGGATGTCGTCCATTCGTCGGCGGTAATGCAGCGGAGTCCTTTGTGCGTGCCCTGCTTTACTCTTGCTTTGATTGCCAAGGAAATGTGCTAAAAGTTTATCAACTTTGGTACCGAGTTCACATTGTCTTTGCAAATTTAATTTTTTGTCGCAAAACTTCTTTGCCAACCCTATATATTCAACTTAGTCAGCATGAAAGTTATATAGTAGAAGCTTGTTCATCACAAACATATATATTCAGTTACTGCTAGAAAAGGTCAGGTGCTCTCGCAGAATTTGTGTACGTCTTGGAAGCATTGCAGAGTTTTCACTTTCTCAGCATTGCAGTCGCGAAACGTGAATTGATCCTCAAAGGCTTTAAATGTTATATGAAGTGCTACTGCGTAACTTATTTCCAAAATTTTATCCTACATTGCTTCCAAACCCGGACTCCATTTCTAACTCTTAATAATTAATAAATCACATTTTAGTGCTCTGTTAAATTACTATATTAAAACATTGCTAAATTCGGTAAGCAAATAAAAAAATTTTCTACTGGGACAATGGCATCCACCGGTGGGTGCTAGTCGCACGCGAAAGGAAGGGGATGTAGTCCCATGGGTAACCCCGGGGTAGTCCCACACGTCGAAATCCTCATTGTCGTCAAAGGGTTATTCATACTTACTTACCTCTAGCCTTCTCTTCTTTGGAAAAATCGAGTGGTCAGACATCACTTGCGCAATACTGCGAAGGATAAAAATTGCGCTATAAGGAGCGAAACACCGAGTGATGCGCAGCTGTTGTCCAATCCCTGATTTTAAGCGTCTTTCTCTAACCCCGTTGGTCACAAGTCAGCTGTTCAACCATTTGTTGACCGTTAATCGGTTAGATTCGCTTTCAGCGAATAGATCGCTGATGATTCCAGCCGCTACCTTATTTTTTCACTTTACCTTTAGAAGATGAGCCTGCTGTTGTCCAATCACTGATGGTAGAATTGTTCACTATCGTGTTCGCATTGCTTATACAAAGGGGGGGGGGGGAGGGTCACGCAATACCAGTGTGAGTATATCAAGGAATCAATCAGCTACCGGCCACGCGTAGGAGACCAGGTCAGGTGTCTTCTCTCCGAAAATGGCGTCGCGTTCGTCGCACCCAATCGCACGCGTCGCAATCGCGCGCTATGAAGGCAAAGTTTCCAATTCCTAGTACAAGGATAGGGTTGCTGCCGCGTGACCAATGCCGCTTGCCGTGGGAATTCGGGGAGAAGTTCCGGCAGGGCAAGTTTTCAGCTTTCCACACGGGTGAACATCTCACCCATCTGGGTGCTCCTACCCTCTCAAGGCTTGGCTAGACAAACTACGTTCTCTCTGCTCAAACAGCGTGGAAGCGCACAGATGGTCCTCTTCTTCACCTTCGATACAGTGCTAGTATGACACGGACCAACATTCCGTCACTTTCGTAGTGTACCATAATAACACTGTTATGTTCCCTTCCCAACTACATTTTTACCCGATCCACTAAATGAAGACTTTTCACGAGGGCATCATTGTTGAGTTCACCGAGCAGGCTTTCACGCGTTTCTAACTCAGAATACGTTCACAACCTAACCTGTACTGATTGTGCATATCGAGGAACTTTCGTCTCACTGAGTCGGTCATCCCTGAGTTTGATGGGCACATATTGTTCCTTTCTGTGAAAATAAACTGATGACGGTAAGTAGAAAACGAGGGAGGCAACAAAACATTCTTCTACCATAGCGAAATTCATTAAAAGTGAACGGTTGATATAGGCACTTGTTGTTACGCAGTTCTCGAGTCTATATTAAAATCAAGTGTACAGATTTTGCAGTGAGAAGCGGTGCGTGGAGCACTACGATACCTCGATCAGGTCTGAATATTTAGAACTTTGGCCACACCTGGAACTGGTGTTCCTTTTGTACACAGGCCATCATCACAACCTGAATTCGGGAAGGTGGTGCAGTCAGAGCCAGTTGAACAAGCAGTCCCCGTTTCCCACATCGGTTCATCAGAGACGTATCCGCTGCAATATTTTTCGTGAATTCAAAGATCCACAGTTCAATCGACGGTCAGTATCGGAAGAACGAGAAATGCTACCTCGGTGAAAGGTAAGGAATCCGCTCTTGAGTTCAATTTTACGAGAAAAACATGCGACAGAAATATTCTTCAGCGACATTCTGAAGAGTCAAGCTTCCCCCCTCAGTCCGGTTCACTTCCGAGAGCCAGTTGCAAGAGAGACAAGGTAGTCCGAAAAGAGGAAAGGTCCGGGTTTAGCTAAAGGACAAGGCACCGGATTGTCAATAGCCTATCCGAAAACGAGTCAACAATTGTGAAGTTTACAGTGATAGATGAAACTGACATTCCGTTGTAAAGGCAGGTGAAGACCAACGTCGTGCCGCCACATATTTTACAAGCACATCCGATCTTGCTTGTTTCAGAGAACACCATCTATAATGCGAGCGAAACTTTTTGAGGATTGACATCGAAATGCTTTTTGAACACACATGAAGCTTTCAGAGTTAGTCATAGATTTGGTAGCACTTAAGTCATTCAAAAACTCACATTAGCGAAATTGTAGAGAGCTCCAGTGGTATATTTGTTTTCCGCGTCGGATACACCAACCTTTCTGACTTCACCCCACCACTTGTCTAAAGATGATTTCACTTGTGCAATGGGATTCGAGAATCGTCCCGAGGTCGACCACCTGAATAGGTACATTCACGTATATGCGTACATACAGACTGGGATGAATGTGGCGTTTTAAACATGATTGCGACGCCTTGGCCAAGATGGCATAAATTTCTTTAGCTGTTCTTCCGGCCCCACAGTACCATACAAAGCTCTGACGCAGAGGCCGAAACGTCAACGGATTATTTCTGTTCCATCTTGGCCATGATTTCACTGTTACACTTTAGACATCGACGATCCCAAACCCAAATTCAAGAAAAAATAATTGTTTTCCCTCTGACTATCTATTAGGTCGTTCGGTCCCCAAGCGCCTCCAAAAAGTTTTGTAGTAGTCAAAATTTTTCTGGATTATCCTGGAAGGCTTGAATGACTTGCTACGTGGTGACAGCACCCGCTCGTATACGCATAATATTAGTTTGCCGGCAAAGTCTCCGCAACTTGTGCAATTTGTTTGCAATTTTTTTCCTTAACGGCAACTAATTATTAACATATATGTATATGCACCGTCACTATCGGCAAGGTATTGCCATTTATCAGACAACTTTTGGACCTTGCTTGCATAGATTTGCTGGGGTTTCGAGGAGAAGAACTCGCCAATGCACGTCTCGAGTCGATTCATATCATTGAACTTCATATTTTCCAGATAGCTTGACAACGACAGCAGCAGGTGATAATCTGTTAGAACCAGGTCTGGTGAATACGGGTGATGGGCCGGAACATGTCATCCCAAGCTCTGATGTTTCGTCTGGGCGAGCACTGTCGTGAAGAAAGTAGACTTCACTCTGTTTCTCTCGTAGATCTACAGCAATAAGGTTCACAGAGTTCACGACTCTGGTACTGAAAGTGGAGTTGGTGGCAGCAAGTCCCAGTGAATGATCCTTCCGAATGACACCAAGCGCTAAGCATTACCTTCTTATGTTGGAGTTCTTGCTTGGGGTCGGGATTCCATGCTCTACGCGTTTGAGCCACTGGCGCCTCTTTGTTTGGTTTACTGAAAGAACACACTTCTCGTCGGCTGTGATTAAGTCCTCCGGCCATGAGCAGGTACGCCGGAAAGTCAACAAGTCAGGTATGAATCTTCACTCACTTGGAGGTGGTGACCACCCAGCTCACATCATATCCTTACTCCGTACCTCAGTGTCTTTCCGAGGCGATACAATTGAAATGTATCGTGATGGCTATAGAGCTCCTGTTTCAATTCGCGGCTACTACATCTGGAATCCTCATCAACCAGTTCCGGGAGATGGTCGTCATCCGAGTCAACTGGTTTCCCAGATCGTGCTTTTTCGATCTAGTCAGAGTGGCTATTTTTGAACTTGGTACAAATTTCTTGTTGTGCTTTGGGTAAGAGTGGAGGGTCCTATCGCATCACATATTTCCGCAGTCGCTCGATTTGGATTATCGTTTTTTTATCATATAAAGCGGAAGCGAATATCATGCCTTGAGTCGAGAGCGATTCTTGCAGCCATAACCGTTGCGAAATGGTACGGCGGATACGATGTCAAAATCGCATTGACCTCCACTTACACATGTTTCGCAATGAGCACTTCGAAGCAATCTCCAAAGATTTTGGAACATGAAAACGAAAATGTGCGAATACTCTTCCGCCAACCTAATATATCCGACTACAACTACCTGGAGTATTCGCTGTTGGAGCCTAGCGAAGCTCACGCCGAGTATCTGGTCTCAAAGCGTTTCATAAGCGGCTCTGTGCATGCCCCGTTCTTACGTTTCAAAGGGGGAAGCACGAGGTCCAAGATGGGTGAGTGTCGAACTCAACAAGCAGCTGGGACACCATGAATTACTTGTATGTGTTACGGGCATACAAACGCCTTTTTGTGGTACCTCAATGAAAGCCTCTAGAGCATTCAAGAAAATTCTGAACTTCTGCGAAATTCCAGGCAGCTGCTAGGGGAAGATAGTTAGCGCGGAAATCAGAATGCCAAATTACCTCATTATGTTCTGCGCGGTGTTAGGCCATGATCCCAATTCTGAAGGCAGTTGACGATGGCATCCTGTGCCTGCTGCTCCATCGTGCAGTCCCACTCCTACATTAATAGGTGATATAACGAGAAGCATAACACGAATCATACTTGAGCTATCTCACATGCCGGCTGGCCGACATGCATGGCTTATGCATAGCTATTCTGCTTACTGGCGTAGAAAGAACGATTCCCCGTAGGTAGCCTCCCTTGTTAAGCCACTTTACAGAGCAAAGAATGAAGGGATTGAGATGAATAGAAGAGGTCCAAAGAAAGCAAAGAAAAATGCTTTTGAGGGATTTATCGTGAAAAGGTCGGAAGTGATGCTCGGCCTCGTCGGAACGCTTCGAATTCACGGATCGAGCATGGGTCACGTCCTTCTTTTGATGTCCGTTAGTACAGTTGAGTAAGTAAAAAGAAGTTTCATTGGGCCATGAAGGAAAATCACTTTGACGATGGAATGATCGGAAATGAGGATTCCTCATAGAGGTAGGATTGTTGTTCGAAACTCACGTGTTATAATGGCATGAGCTGGAGTTTAGGAAGAGAAAGAGCATATGTGTAGAAAATTAATTCTTGTTAGAAAATGTATTGAGATAAATCAGAGAGACCAGAACGGAGTTAGAACGACAGCGTAACCAGGATGACGGATAGTGCTGTTGGTTCGAGAGCAGCTGGGGTAGAGTTGCTTAAGAATATTTCCATGGTGTGTATTGCGCAAAAACTGCGTCTGAGAACGTTAACATCAAGCCCCTTGTTGCTGTCAGGCATCGCTCTGTCATTGGGAAGATTACTTTGCTTGCTTCGGCTTTATGGTATTTCAACTGTCTTAGTCACGCTGTCATGCGAAATCTCGCAGGATTGGTGAGTTATGATATAACCTTCTGCCTCAGACAGACCTCAAAACACTACTTTCCTGCCACCCCGCGTTTTATTCCTTACACCACCGGAACCCGTCTGCCCTTGCCCTCCTCCACGAGTTCCGATGATGAACTCTTCCTTTCATTTATTCTCTTTCTCACTTCCTCCATCAGGATTTTTTCGTGGATGTATAGCTCACCAGCTTGTACATGTTCTTAGCTGGGTTGAGCATGCCAACTTTGTTCGGCTCCTGCCCCTTTGCCACCCGACGACGAGCATCATTATGAAAATTGAGGATTAGGCTACGAATGGCGTCAGACATTTCCTTATTCGCACAAACTGGAATGCAGTTCAGTTAGATTTTCCAAATAAAAACTTCAGAATTAAGCTGCTCACCTGCTCTTTTTCGAGCATATGCAGACAAACTGCAAGTAGAAAGGGCGAAAATCTGAATTGAACTAGCTGAGAGTTGCGTATCATAACACTTTCCTCGAAATCATTTCTTCCACCTAACTTCTAAATTTAGATTTGGAACTTCCATTTATTTTAGGGCTACAGGAAGTGTAATCCTTCGATAAGTGCTCACTGAAACCAGAGTTGAAGTGCAACTATAGTGTGTCGGTGTGAAAACGAAATGGCTACTGTGAGGAAGATAGTGTTCTACAAATATTTATCCAAAGCGATGCTGAGCGAGTTTGATGACATGATAGCAGATCCATAGAAAAGCCGTCTGCTAAATGATCAGTCGCTGTTATACTAAAAACTGTGGAATAAGACAAATTCGTGGCAGCTGTTCGAAATCGCTGCTATATTTTTGATCCCCCGAGTTAAAGTGCTAGCTGTCTGTGAGGTTTCTAGCGTTGCTCACTTCTTTCAAAAATAACCACTAAATTTCACTGTAAACAGTTTTCTGTCAGGAAAAGCAAACAAGAGCTAAAGAAGATTAAGGACACAGTACACATTGATTTTGGGGTTTATAGTCTTAGACGAACAGTGGGTGTGGGTCTCTATGCGATGATGCAACCCCCAAGTCGTTTGGCGCGGCCCCTCGCAGCGCGCATCCCATTCGACGCAGTTTCTGAGCTGGACGAGCCTTTCAGGCGATTCCCTTCCTAACCATGGTAATCTTTAACCCACTCATACGAATGATATAGACGCCGAATGCAGACCTGCATGTATTCTGTCTATTCGTCACTAGCATGGTTAGGAGGTTCAATCACGAGTTGCCCAGCTCAGAAACCGTGTCGAATGAGCGGCGCGATTGGAGGAGCTGCTCCTAACGAGCCCCCCCTCCACCCCTCCCCCTCACAGCTTCTAGAACACCGACCGTGGGAACTCGTCCGTCTTGGGGTGTTAGCGTCGGCTAAGTCGCATTTGAGGGCCCTTATAATGTTCTATCTAGGTCATTTTTTCAACCCGTCAGAGCCCGTTGGGCTATCCTTGGCGTCCATAGATCTATCTGAAAGAGAAATTTCAGAAACCATTTTTAACGTGACTTGGACTTTCGACAAAGGTTTCTGAGCTCCGAGATAGAGCTTATAAGCTACTGAGCGACCATGTCAGTTAAAAAGGTCGAAAATTAAAAAGTGTTGTCCCTGGCCACGGCTTCAAAGTCCAACACTCCAACGAATAGCTTTGCTCCGTTTTTACTTGAAAAAGTGCACAGATTGTTAAAACGTTTTCTCATTTTTCAAAGAGTCAACGACTGGCTGAATTCAAAGATTGAGACTCCATGGAAAACTTACCATTGTTATCAAAAAACTGAACGATGTCTTCATCTTAACGGATCAGAGAAGGGGTGTTGGACAGGTTGTCAATCAGCTCTTTATATATAAATAAATTGATTGAACGAGTTGTCAACAAGCTCTTAATGTATGGACTGATGGAGAAGCGTGGGGCTGAGAGAATTAGATATTCTAGCTGAATATACGATTGCTTTGATTAAAGCGACAGCAAGAATGAATGTTAATCGCTATCTGCCCTGTGGAGCAAAGACGATTCAACGTGAATTTTCAAATTTCAGGCAAGCTATGAATTATGGATAAGAACCTCTTATAATGAAAAGCAGCACACATCTGTTTAGCCAACAGCTTCCTTCAGCAGCTTTCAAATGTGAAAGAGCTTTCAGAAGTAGTGTCAGCAAATGTTGAACAATGCCCAATCTTAGATATTGTTTTCTTCGATGTAATGTGACAAACTTTTGGAAAGAACTATCATCCAAAGCAAAAACAACCGAATAAGGTGTGAGGAAAGAGCAAATCGTCCTCACTAATCTTGTTCTCAAAGAAACCTCAGCATATTCGGAACAAAAGAAAATGTGAACAATCACTACAAGGAACTCAAGCTGCCTTGAAGAAAGTACCGGCGCTTCAAGCCTATCAATGAGAGAGGAATTTTTCAGTTTGGACCAATCAAAAATCTTGAAATAAAGGTTGTGAGCAGCTGTTCAGGTTTCTCATTTATTGCATCGACAGGTGGATTCAGTGTCTTTCTGACGAAGTGATGCGTCCGGAAAATAGCCAGTTCTTTAAAGGTAGACTGACAAAATTGAATTTACTTGAGTAGATGATGCAGTGGATGCACCCTCCAAATTGTGGGTGCGTACATTTGCCGTCACTTGCTATTAGATATTTGTTATAGCTCCTGCATCCTGTCTTGACGTCTACCTCTTCTTTGTCTGAGTAGTCTAGGTTAAGGGAGCTTTGCCCTTTCTTCCTCGATTGCGGTGCTATTACATATTATTATGGCTCCCTTGATTACGGTAGTTGTATATGTACAACATTTTTTGGGCCACAATTTTTTTCTTTTGTTTTGCCTCGTGTTGGAAGTTACTAGCACTTTGGGTCCGGGAACTTCTCCCCTAACACGGCGTCGCACACGCCGCACCCCCCGCCTATCGCAGGATTGCGATGGAAGATTGGAGCGCGCAATTTGTGAGGTAGGGAGTCCTTTAATTATTTGAATTGGCTGGCCGCTCTTTCCAATTCCAATGCGGTCTTGATCGTCGTTTATATAGGAGGAGTCACTCGAATTAATCAAGCCTAATAAACACGAAAACTAGAAAGAAACAGAAGAAAAAACGATAAAATCCAATGGAAAAGCAAGCCAGTCAAGGAAAAATATCGCGTCCTATCGATTGGCCGGAGGCGCGGTGAGTACGGTAAATGCAGTGAAATTTGCCGCATGCCGCAAGGGAGAATGCCGCGATAGGGGAGAAGTTCCGTTACCCCATGCAAAGGAGTCGATCTCCTTCTAATGCTAGGAGACCTGCAAAGCAATTGTCTGCACTCCGGTTTCTGTGAGTCATTAGATAGCTTCTGCATTCCGGCTTCAAGACTATCTCTATTTTGTCTGTTTCGTTTAGATTGGGGGAGCTTTGCACTAACTATCCGGCTGTGAGCAGGTTCTGATCCCCGGTACCTACCGTAAGTGTACTTGTGCTTACAAGGGAAGGTTACCTGGTCGCAGTGGCCATTCACGATGAGATGTGTACCCCCCAGGTGGTTTCAAACGCTGATCTCAAATCTGTGTTCCAAATCTGCGAAACGATTCTGGGAACAAAGTTACGGGACCGATGCCCCCCTGTGTTATACCACACTAACGAACGGATCACCGAGCCGAGCAAAGCGCGTACCTGTGCAGTGGTGGACGAGCGGGTAGTGTAGTGGACTGGTAGACATGGCATCAAGGTTCGATTCCTTGTTGCATGTGCCCGTTTTGCTTTTCCATAAAATGTGTCCTAAACGCTTGCAAAAGGTGTCAGGAGCTGATGTGGTGATCTTGGCCGCCAGTTGTAGTGGAGCGGACGGGACGGCAGCTGGAGACGAGCTCGTAGAAAGAAGAGTTTATAGAAGACGCTCAAGCAGTAGCTAGTGCAAGTGCGAGCGAGGGTCGTGAATAGTCAGGAAGTCATGTCGGAGTGGCAAACAAGCGATCGAATGGAACGATGTATGATATCGTTAGTTCTCATGGTAACCTATAACAGTATTCAATAATTCGGTTGCCTACCAGTGAAACCTTCAATGGGCCATTATTTTCAAGATGAACAGCAACAAATTGAGATTTATAAGCTTAAACAGTATCGGCACCTACTGGATACCACCTGCACGCCCTGTCAGTCCTGTGTCAAGTTTTGCGCCCGAAAGTGTCATATGTCCAAAGAATGTTTCGATGAAGGAGCAGCTGGTTTGCCGATAATAACAACCCTGTCCAACAATGCGGTAGAGGGTTTCTGACTCCCCGCATTCCACCGCATAATGTTGGGCTTCTACTACTTTTTGCAGGAGCCAGACTTTCTCGTCTTGGCGAGATGATAATTTCACAATACCATCCAACCAAGTATACCCTCAATCCACTTTTGCGAGCTCGTCTTCATCTTATCTTTGGCTTGCTCTCTCCGAATCTTCAGATGTTTCCTCTCACCCATTTCTGCCGGGTGCCTTTCTGGACCCCTTATTAATTTCATTATCCGCCTCTCCGACCTACTACTTTCTGAGTACATCCTGGGTAGCTGTTTCAACGAACGTCCATTCTTCTCCCAGGGCGTTCACCTGTTCTAGAAGTTTCAGAGGTTCCCGCAATTCCAGACAGGCAAAGCTTTCAGCGATGGCTTGATCTTCAGCTCCTCAGCCGTGTATGATCGGATATTTTTGTGTCTGTTCACTTTCGAATGCAAATGACGCCTTCATCGAATGATGATCTTCATCTACGTCTGCACGTCGGAACGCTAGAATATCCTGAAGAAACTTTCTCTGCTTCTTGCTTATGCCAATGTAGTCAGTCTCTTTCCTTTACCATCGGGCGAGCACCAGGTTTTTTGTATCTGTTTTTTGTATCTGATCGTGTTGAAAGAACTTATTTTCAATACATAATGCATTCTTCTCACAGAACAAAGCTAGTCGTTCGTCACTTTCAGTTTGGCACTCAAAACAAGCGTACGACACAAATGCTTGCGATTGCTAACTCGGTCATCGTTCAGTATCGCCATGAATCTATCAAAACATTCAATGATATGCTTCAGGCCCCTTCTCGGTATGTAAATGGTATCCTGAAATGGCTCATAGAAGATGGTTTTCGTTTCCTCACGCGTATGCTGTGAAGACGCATATAATTAAAAAGCGTAGTAGCGTAGCGTAGTGACGAATATCGGAAAGCAATATAGTCAATATAGTGTTTTCATCGTTTCTCATATGGCCTTTACCGGTTCATCGAACGTCGCTATTCCTTAGTATATTCACGAGACAGTTGTCGAACTCTCGGAGCAGTTGAGCAAGTTTTTCCGACTGTTGCAGCGTGCACCCATTCCATTTCCAATGAAATTTTTGTTGTGTGGTAAGAAAGCCGATTCCGCGTCGGGATGTCATCCGCCACGAGGTTAACGCTAGGCAACCTCAATTCACCAGGTTTGGATTACTTCTATCGTTTCTTTAGCAAGATTCGTCCACGGTGGGGGTTCGCTAGCTCTTTGCATAAATCCTCCCTTCTTATCCGGGCTTGGAACCAGCAGCGGCGAATCCTTGGAAAGAAACGAGTCTTCTTCCAGTGTTGGCAATGGCCTATAAGAGCTAGAAATGTATTTAAAAGCACGGTTCACGATGAAAATGGTTACTGAGTTCTTCCCTCAAGAATTCTCAGTTGCCCCCATAAGTGGTAGAGAGTCCCTTTCGCTCCCGAAATCTCCACGGTCAGAACATAGTGGAAGCCCTGTTGCTGTCTTGAGTCGCTTTCCCGCCTCTCGATCGATGCCACTGTAGACGAGTGTCCAGGCAATTCAGATTGCGAATATTCGCTCTAGGACCCACACACAAACAGCTGATCGCCAGGTGATGAACGATATTTCTCTCATCCTTTTTTCCTCTGTTATTCTTTTTGCTGCCACAATCCCTTTCTTAACACGTTGACGACAATGTCGCGCAATGGTGCGCGACAGCCAGTCTGTCTCATGGGACGATGTCGCGCAATGCTGCGCGACGGTGCGCTATTCAATCAAAATTTGTGTGCCCGTTCCGTTTTTGCGCAGATTTTCAATTTAGGCTTATAAGTGCCTAAAACATGCATATGCTCTCTGCTCCTTCGTCGTAGCAATCAGAGACCACAGTGCGAGAATTATCAGTGTCAGGAACAACCGCAGGAGCCATATCGTCGCCATACAAACCACCTGAAGCTTTGTCGCTGTCGAGCAGCCAGTTGTCACAAAGCTTTCGTGGAAGCTCCTCATTCCGATATCCGTGATACTCATGATGACACGAATTCGCAAAGATAATACTATTCTCAGAGATCCTAGTTCTATTCACCTAATTCAATTTTATCACCGCCAAATTTGAAAATACCTTGAGTAGCCACAAATGTTGCGGTGATAAATAATGTTGGATGGTTTGCGAAATATTCTCTCGTACTGCTGGTTTTCGAATGTTTTTGAGCGTATTCACTCATTATTTTGAGAAATAACAAATTTCCAAGAAATAAACCGTCTCGTCCCACGGGACAGACACGAAAAATTTGGCTCGTCGTCAACGTGTTAATTTCCTATCCCAAGAAGCTGAAAAAGGTGAGCTATTCTTGCTGTAACTAGGGTTTTTTGTTTACTTATGCCTATAAGCGGATGAATTTTTGCTTACCGTAGTCAGATATTTGCACCAGGACCCACACGTACGCAACGACGCACTGTGCGTAGTTCGCCCAAACGAACCACTCTACTTTACTTTTCTGGTCTCATTCTTGTTCAGCCCCATTTTAACGATTTTCGAACCATCTTTTTACTTCGAAACCACCAATCCACGCAGTTTCTTCGCCTCCATCGCACTATTTTCCATCTTATCTTCCATTTTTCGTCATGATCTGGGTTACCCAAAATTATCGTGAACTGTGCCTTCGCTTGATCTTCGAATGACTTCAGCAACTTCAGTATCGACCATTCACTAACCTCTTTTTTCGTCCAAACCTTTGCACACTGTTTATATTGGTACTATTGTATTATATGGGAAGATTAACTTTTCTAGAGACGGAATTCTTCGAAGCAAGCCCTCGAGACAATCATTTCGACAGCGCTCCACTGCATGGTCAAAAACTTGTACGACTCCTCGGAAATGAGAGTACGATTTCAATTTTTTCCATTTTGCTTTCAACTCCGCTTGAAAACAATTTCTCAACCTTCTGATATGAAAAACGTTTATCGATAGACAGTACACTTCATCCAACGGTTTTTTCGTGTGTAGCATTCTGCTATTGGATATCTTATCATTTTATTTTCAATTCTCTCGCAGAGCTCTTTGTACAGGGTGCGCCATAAATATGGTAACAACTTTTCGAACGCTCGTATTTTACTTGTTTGGAGGGTTTCTCCTAATCTGCACCTCCCTTTATATTTATGGTATATCTTAGACTGTATATTTATTTTGGTGCTCTCAATTCGTTAAATTTTGAAAAACGGTGGAGCTTCGTAGACATCCTTCAGCCGTTCCGTCTTTGCGCGCATTTGGTGAGTCCCTTTTCGGAATCGCTCATCGTTTCAGTATTTCCCACACTGACAGTCCTTCAAATTGCGATGCGTAGACAGCTCGGCGGCAAACCTCAAGACGGTCTTCCTGCCTCACAACAACCCTTTTTCCAAATAGAATTGCTTGGGAAGGAGTACGCTGCAAAACCTGCAGAAATGCGAGAAATATGTCTGCTGATTTGTTTGTATGTTTTACTCCGATGAGAACAGTCTACCGCGAGTGAATACAATTGTATCCAGGTAAGATTTGAAAGCCCTATTAGCTTTTTGACGAGAAGAATTCAGAGAGAAAAAACAAATGCCGTACGCTACTTGCGCGCGGCACGCGCTTCGACAAACCTTTTTTGATTTAAGTTTGTTCAGCGTGAGAGAAATGTTGAGATCTCATAGTATACATATATTTCACAGTTCGAGTGCTGTATCCACTGAGATTAGTTAGATCGCCTCTCATAGCCATTTTCCCTCTTTGATGATGGTCTTTGCTAGAATCCCTACCATCAGAGCGATATCTCAAATTTTGGTCGAAAAAAGTACGAAATTTCATCCAAAACTCTTTAAGAAGGGCCTTTTTGAAAGGTTGCAGCTGAGGGTCAAAAATGTTTTCAAGGATACAGTTCAAAGCTACGGCGCACTTGCTCACGGATGGGAAAATGAGAAGATGGCTGCTGAGGGAATGTTCGCGATTTTGTCCCTGCCTCCAATCCTCCTACAGGGTAAATATGGTAACAAAAAAAGCGCAGCTCATATTGATACATGGTGAATTCGTGTAGGTTATTTACTATGCATTACATCTACAAAACAAACACACGGTCATCTTATACAACCGTCTCCTGTACTAATTTAGCTCGAAGACGCTTCGGCTACTCATCGACGGTGGCACGCAGATTTCTTGAGAAACACTAGCCCGGACTTTTTTCATTGATTTATCAGGAACAGCAGCAGTGGTGCGTTTTGAAGCGCTGGCTTTCCTCTCCAGCATGGACTATATCCAGCTACCCATCACGCTGTGGTCCGGGAAACTCGTAGGTATATATAGTGATGATTTTCACTGACACCCAATTTTTATGCACTTTGGCAGCTCTGCACTTCAAAATGGCAGCACATTTGGAAACATAAGTCGAATCGATAGCGCATCCTAAAGTTTCATAGCTGCCCAGATTACTGTAAGGAAAACTGCTGCGGGCGGAGGCGGAGTCTACTCGTGCCAGTACTCCAGAGGGTTCATCCTACCATCTATCACTTCCACTTTAAACGCTCTAAGTCGAAGAGAGCAATTTTTCCACAAGCCTCGTCGCAAGTGGGCGGAGTCTACATCTGCCATTTGCCATTAGTTTTCTCATTTTGCCGCCTGCATCCCTGCCAAATTTGCACGCCCCAGGTCAAATTTAACTATTTATGCGGACACTACGCCGGAGTGGGCGAAGCGTGCACCTGTCACCTGCCATTAGTTTTCCCATCATGCTGCCTGCATATCTGCCATGTTTGAATACTCTAAGCCCAGGAGAACAGAAGTTACAGATTTCCGGTGAACTACACTTTACTCGAACGCCCCGACCCAAGGTTTTTTCAAAGGACCGTTCCATTTGAATGCATGATCCGCCTATAGTAGGCGGAGCTACACTGGTCACGTATCAGCACTTTGTCACTCCCTTTACTTTTTTCTGGCCTCCGCACCTTTTAGAAGCATGTTATGAATCCATCTGAAAAGTGCCGCCAATTTTGAGTACGCTCCGCCTACAGCAGGTGGGTAGGCGGAGCGTACTCAAAATTGGCAAATAGTTCACATGAATTCACGATGCATCGATAAGAACTGCGGTCTCTGTAGCAAAATTCTTTTGTTACCATAATTATGGCGCACCCTGTAGTAAGGATATACAGGGTGCGCCATAAATATGGCAACAAAAGTATTGACCTCCTAAACCGCAGTTCATATTGATGCATGATCAATTCTTGTGAGTTATTTACTGTGCATCGCATTGACAAAACAAACACACGGTCATCTTATATAACTGTCTCCTCTACTAATTATACCTCGAAGATGCTTCGGCCACTCTTCGACGGTGGCACGCAGAGTTTCTTGAGAATCTCGAGCCCGGGCTTTTTTTAGTGATTTCTCAGGAGTAGCAACTGTAGCGCGTTTGGAAGCGCAGGCCTTCCTCTCCAGTATGGACTATACCCAGCGACCCATAACATTGTGGTCCGAGAAATTCATAGGAAGTTTGGATGCCGGGATAAAGTCGCGAACATCTCCTCAGCACCGGTCTAGATCATTTCCCATTCTTGAGCGAGTGCGTCGTAGTTCTCAAAACGAATCCCTACAAAAATCTTTGACCCTCAGCTGCATCATTTCAAAAAAATACTTGGTAAAGAGGTTCAGTTTGTAATTCGTGCTTTTCTTGTCTAAAATTCGCGATACAGCTCTGATGGTAGATATTCTAGCTTAAACCATCATGAAAGAGGGAAAACGGCTACGAGAGGCGGTCTGACTTGCTCAGCGGCTTCAGCATTCGTAGTGTGAAATATGTGTATACTCTGGGATCTCAACATTTCTTCCACGCTGAACACCCTTTAAACAGATTAAAGGGTGTAGGAGCGCGTGCCGCGCTAAAGTAGCGCATGACATTTGTTTTTTCCCTCCAACTTCTTCACGTCAAGAAACTTATAAAGCTTTCGAAACCTATCCGGAGACAATATATTCACTCGGGGTAGACTCTTCGCATCCGATTAGAACATACAAACAAATAAGCAGTTATTTTTCTCGTGTTTCTGCAGGTTTCGCAGCGTACTCCTTCTGAAGCCAATGTATTCAGAAAAGGGGTCGTATGTAAGACAAGACGACCATCTCGAGGTTTGTCAGTGACCTGTTTACACATGGCGATACAAGAGACTGTCGTGTGGGGAATGTTGAAAAGAGGAGCGATCCAGGAAAGGGATCCACCGAATGCGCGCAAAGACGTAACGGTTGGTGGATGTCTGCGAGGCTCCACCGTTTTTAGGAATCTGATGGCTTGAGAGTACCAAAGTAGACATGCGGCCTAGAGAATATCATAAACATGAGGGAAGGTACAGCTTTGGAGAAACCCTCCAGATAAGGAAATTACGGAGGTCCGAAAAGTTGTTACCATATTTATGGCGCACCCTGTATATACATATAATCCACAAGTTTGGTGTGTCTGTCTGTCTGTATATATGTATGTTTGCATGTATGTTTATATGTTCAACGGGAAATTCAATATTACCTGAGAAACACGTTCAGAGGTTGGAACAAGTTTGGGATGGGTGGAGCCTGAGGTAAGATCAACAGAGCACGTGTGAGCTCTGAGGAGCTCCCCACAGAGGGCGGGGCAAATTCGGAGTGGACGGCGCGAACAGCCAAATGTCTTATTTTGACTTCGAAAAGGTTCGAACCCCGGGAAAAAATAAAGTAAGGTTGGGATAGGTTCAAGAAACCAGACGAAAATACCCACCTGCTGTAGGCGGAGCGTACTCAAAATTGGCGGCACTTTTCAGATGGATTCATAACATGCTTCTAAAAGGTGCGGAGGCCAGAAAAAAGTAAAGGGAGTGACAAAGTGCTGATACATGACCAGTGTAGCTCCGCCTACTATAGGCGGATCATGCATTCAAATGGAACGGTCCTTTGAAAAAACCTTGGGTCGGGGCGTGCGAGTAAAGTGTAGTTCACCGGAAATCTGTAACTTCTGTTCTCCTGGGCTTAGAGTATTCAAACATGGCAGATATGCAGGCAGCATGATGGGAAAACTAATGGCAGGTGACAGGTGCACGCCCACTCCGGCGTAGTGTCCGCATAAATAGTTAAATTTGACCTGGGGCGTGCAAATTTGGCAGGGATGCAGGCGGCAAAATGAGAAAACTAATGGCAAATGGCAGATGTAGACTCCGCCCACTTGCGACGAGGCTTGTGGAAAAATTGCTCTCTTCGACTTAGAGCGTTTAAAGTGGAAGTGATAGATGGTAGGATGAACCCTCTGGAGTACTGGCACGAGTAGACTCCGCCTCCGCCCGCAGCAGTTTTCCTTACAGTAATCTGGGTAGCTATGAAACTTTAGGATGCGCTATCGATTCGACTTATGTTTCCAAATGTGCTGCCATTTTGAAGTGCAGAGCTGCCAAAGTGCATAAAAATTGGGTGTCAGTGAAAATCATCACTATATATAAACCACAAATATCCGTTTTTCTGATTGTCTGTTCGTCTGTAACTAGCTCCGCCCACTAAAGACGGGGCGTGCGCGAAAATTGTAGCGTAGCGCGAGCGATATCTTTCTGACCTTCAATCGGCTCAGTTATTACCGAATTGACCTATATCATCTACTGATAGATATTATCAACATTTCATCAAAAGGTAACATCCAATCTTCGCAACGGTGTAACATCTGCAGTTGGAAGATTTGTGAATGGACAGCAAGGATGAATTGTAATGTAGAAAGAAAATCATTCCTGTTCTTCTACATTCATGGTCAAGCAAAAGAGTTTCTCACGGGCTAGAAAGAAAATGACGAAAGACCTTAACATCAGGATTTTGCAACAATGCAATGCAGAAATTATTTTTTCAAAAAAGCATCACTAAAAGGATCAACTTGTTGGCATGACGGATAAAGCGACACTTGAACTATACTGAATTTCGATAGTAGGCTACATAATATTAAGCTTGACCATGTTCCCAACATAATACCTCGTAGAAACATCACAGATAACATCATAAAATCACGATAAAATTTAACTGCGTTGACAAATAGGAAATGCAAACATATAAACTCAAAAAAGTGGAGATCAAAAGCAGCGCCAAATAGCTGCATGAATCGTTCGACATACAGGTCAAGAACGAGAATGCAGTAACTACAAATTGTATGGTGCATCAGGAAAAGCTTATGGCTATTCAACCATGATTTTCAGATTCATTCCGCCAACTCGAACCTTAAATACTCAGTTCAATCCAGTAAAGAAAGGGAAAAAGAGAAAATGTTTCAAATTTTTTTGAAAAAAACGATTCAGAAGAACTTCTATCCAAATGGTGTGCTGAGTCAAGCGGTGTTTAGAACGATCCTGTAACAAATTGTGCGTTGCATGCGCTGGTTGCAAATAAGCCCTTCACATCTGGTTACCACGGATGTGCGATTCTGGGTGTGCGCAGTAAATTGCGCGGCGAAGTTGGTGGCGATTTGAATGACCCTGGGCCTATTATTTTTGCACAAACATGAAGTAAAGTAGTTTAGTAGGGGCATACGATCCTTCTAATCTGCTCTACTTCAAATTTGGGCCCCAATGATGAACGCCGCAGTCGTCCAAATCGCCACGAACTTCGCAACGCAGTCTGCCGCGCGCACCCAGAATCGCACGAATCGCAACACACCCGGTTACCACAAACTACTGTATTTGGAGCTATTACTTTACTAACTACCACGGCTAGTGAACCATATTTTCAGATTCATTTCGCCAACTCGAACCATAACTACTCAGTATAATCAGTCGAGCATATGACATGTTGCGGTCGTATGAACACTAAAACGTCAAACTTTTCCTAAAAAGCAATGGCTCGATAAAAACTAAAAAGGTTGCAGACAGCTACAAACGACGGCTATGTTTGACATAGGCAAGACCGTCGGCTATGAACAAAGATCACGAAAAAGAGATTTTCGATAGACCGTACCTCCACAGTGAAGCAATCACTGTAACGTGAGACGAAACTCCAAATTGTGAACTGTCCGCGCATTTCCACTGGGACTTCGATAAGATTCCGATCAATTAGTACTGAGGAGGGAAAAGACACGGATATCTGAAACAATTGTCGAACAAAAAGAAAACGAATGTTCGAAATTCGCGATAAGAAAAAGGTGTTGATTACGATAGAGCTAGTCGAATCGAGTTTTCATGCCGTCAAGGGCTTTGAAAAGCAAATCTACCAAGAGAGTCAACAAAGAAAGTTGTTAGAAACCAACGGATCGCTAATGCAACAGGGAGCCGAGTATGTTTTACGACTATGCGTCCGGAAGGTAACATTTAAGAAAGGACAACTATCATTACGGCGCTGATCAATTGTTTGCAACCGAAGTTTTATCGTCTAAGAGTGCTGCTGATATCATTGAACGGTCTTTAAAATCAAAGCATATTCGACTGGTAAAAATTTGATAGTTCTGAATCGAAAGAGGCAACAATATGAATGCACAAAAAGGTCTGTCGATTTTTCTATTCAAAAAACGCAATCGAAACTGGAAAAGTACTCACTTCCCATTTCGGTGCACGCATTTCGGCGGTGAGTTCAGCCATCACATCGCAACACCGCTTATGGAAGGCCTGGATGACGATTTGAGTCATTTAAAGTTCTAAAGCTGTAGATGCTGTTATACAAGACGAAACACATTGTTTCTGTCGCAATCAAAACCAGTAACAATATTATACCTGAGCAGCACGACTGATTCCACGATGAGTGATGGCACATAAAGGGAGGCGAATGTTCCGACGAATAGCAAGGTCCGAAATGACGAGCCGCTCTAGAGCCGAATCGTCGAACATGTGATGCAGCTGAAATAGAAACGTAGTTTCCTAAAACGACATTGTTTACAATCAGGGCTTCATATCGATGTCAAAAACATAATGTTCGATGAATGAAGAGATGTAAAACTAAAACTTACCAGAGCTACACTTGGTTCTATGCTCACATCCTGCGCAGGACAACACATAACAAGTTCGGGCGCTAACGCCTCCAAGGACTGAATAGAGCAGTGATTACACAAAATCAGCTTACTCGATGGATATGCCTAAAAGTACAATACTTAAAAATGATGTTTTCCATAAAGCATATTCTTGGTCTCCGAAGTAGCGTGTCACCCGAGACTGAGTACAACACCACTCTGCGATCAAAAAGGTGGAATAATAAATTAAACTGCCAAAAAACAGAAAAGTACTGAATTCTCACTTTATCAATGAGCTTGGCAAGTGTACTGGCCGTGACTGTGTGAACTCTGTCAATGACCACATCGCTGACAGCTCTGAACGAGGCAGCGAGAATATTCGAAGCTAAAACCTCGTCCAGTGGAACACCACAGAGTTTGAGGGAATGGCAGACGCATACGTGTCTACAAAAGAATCAACAGCAGGACTCAAAGACTAGAACTGCGTTAATTACGAAAAAACTTTTATCAGCGGGCAAAATTTGTTGACAGACGAGGGATAATGATAACCATACAGCCAAGTAACAAACCTCATGATATTTGGAAGACGGGTGGCCGGAACCATGATCTCCACTTGCTTCAGAGGGCGGCAGAGGGTAACATAAAAGCTAGAGCATGTGAAAGGGTGACTTTCTTCTGAAGAATCCACTAGGTAGGATTCGGTGAACTTATGACCGTGCAATGACGGTGCCCGGAGTAAAACGGGCACCTGGTCAGAACGTGCCTTTCACGTTGCCATCACCTCGCCTGATCTCAATACCACCAATGATGTTACGACGTACTAAAACATGAGCTCTCTTCTCGACTAGGGCGCAAAGACGATGATTCACCTTCAAATACAGAACTGGAAGCTCTCGCTTGAATTGAAATGACTTTTATCTACAATACAACAAAAAAAGCAGATTAAAAAGTCGAGGCAACCTACTGCCCGCATGTTCATTTTCGACGAGAAGTCACAGTACGAAATAATCTTTAGCAGAATTTCGTTAGGTAGTTCTTCCAGTCTGAAAGAGAACAGGACTCGGTGAGAATCTGCAGTGACTATGAAAAATGGGTGCTAAGTGGGTTGGGGGGGACCACGCGGCGCGGCTGCGGCGCGGCACCCTGCGCTCTCCAGCAAGACAGTACTGGGCCTGAGTCTGGGAAGGAATGGTAAGGTTGTACTCATGTGTTTCGTGATTCAGAACAAACAGTATGCTTGCATATAATGGATACACTTCTTCTGAGCCGACAAAACCTATTTTTTAAGCAGGGGAGGGGCTCCGGGGGTGGGTGAGATGGTTGTCTCGTGCAAGAAGCTGAGATGAGATAAAAGTTGAACGTCCAATCGGCTCACCCACCCCGGAGCCCCCCCCCCCTTCCTAAAATAGGTGAAAAATACACAGTTACAACATAAAAAATTATGAAACATCTCTAAACACCGTTTCGGGCTTGGAGAGCGCAGTGCGCCGCGCCGCAGCCGCGCCGCGTGGTCCCCCCCCCAACCCACTTAGCACCGAAAAATGTTGAGGCTCAACGTGAGACAGTTTTGAGGAGTTCGGGCGAAAGTGGATAATTTAATGCACAAAATATGTAAGAAAAATAGAGAGAACGGAAAAGAGAGAGTAATAACAAGCTTTTTTATTTGATCGCATTTGAAAATTCGACGATTATCTGAACTGGCGCATATTCGAACGTCTCTCGAATCATGCTTTCTATCCTCAAACTGCTCCGCAACAGCATTGGTCAACATCGAAATGTTTTATCATAGTAAGTAAATACTGCCAATTTTTTAAACGAAGAGGGATAAATCAGATAGCCAATAGGAATACAAAAACGAGCATTGAATCCCTCAGCGGGCCCGGTAAGAAAATGTAATTACCAAAACCATTTTGGCAAATGACGTTACCTTGTTACTTTTCTTGCAGCATTCAGTTCCTTTTGACAGCAGAATACAATTGAAGTGAGAAGCCGAACAAGTGCTTCGAAAACCTTAGATGTGAAGTTAGGAAGTGAAGATGCCAGTCATCTATCGTAGAGACAGTCACCTTTCGAGGCAGCTTCCTTGTCGTGAATTTTGATGACTTCTTTGATGTGAAAGGCACGTTATAGGTGGTATTAATCTTTTCTTCCATCTGCCAAATGCCCTGAAACATGTGGGATCACCGAAATATTTAAGCTTGTTGTTCATTATTAGAATATTCTTCAGCATTAGTTTCAATTTCTATACGCAATAAATGGCGGAAAAGAAGTTGCCGAATGAAGAGGCCACCGCTCCTATCCAACACTGAGCGTTAGAGACGGAGAAGCGGTACCCGACAGTACTTGGGCTCGGAGACGGTTTATTCAAAGAAATACAGTTTCTACCAAAGCCTTGGGAGGGAAGGGAAAGAGCACCGGGATGGGTTAGACGATTACCGCGTGCAAGGAGCTATGGTAAGGTAAGAACTAAACATTTAATTGACCAACCAACGTCGGTGCTTCTTCCCACCCAACGCTTAGTATGAAACTATATTTTCTCGTCCAAGAAACATTCCTGAATACCGCTGTGAGCTCAAAAAGTCGACTAGTGGCCCCAACTCAACTACAATATCATCACCAATGCCAATCTAGTTCTAGCAGATATACAAGTAACTTCTCGTGTCTGGAAGCAATAGTACAAGCTGATAACGGCATCTGCAGTCTACTTTTTGTCCTACATATAGAAACCCACACCATATATATCGACTGAAAAAATGCTGACCCAGCCGCCAATTTCTCCGCCAACAAATTTCAGAATGTACCGACAAGTTTACAGAGGGAACACCATAAATAGTGAAGAAAAAGCATGGCCGACACAAAATTATACTATAACCCTGATTTACCTTCATATACGGTGTAGGAAGGTAGAGAGTGTGCAACCTCCCTTTTTAAGATGTTTCTGCTACATTTGAACATAAGGTCGTGAACAAGTCCACCATACCAAAGATGAGAGAGGGTTCAGTGGCTAATCTAAATTCAGATCACAGGTCCATAAGAACCTGTTGTGATAAAGAACAAGACGAAGTTAACTCAGAAACTCGTCTGTCAGGAACGAGACGTTCCCTTCTGCCAAAGGGTTGCAGGACCGTTGTCAACCGCGTGTGTAGTGACTCAGCGTTTTTGTCGTTTTCTCTGCGTCTCCTTAAATAGGCACCTCACAGCGAAGAGGATAGAGGACAGACGAAAGAGCTCGCCATTCCTCAACGCCTTCTATTACTAGCGGCGCTGATTCTTATAAAACAAAGTTGCAAAGCGATTGCAAGTTTGGATTTTCTACAAGTCACACAGATTTTTTTTGGCACTATTTACCCTTTACTGCCCCACTCTGCCGAGAAAGGGCTGGATTTCTATCGAATTTTTTTAAAGAAGATGAAACCGGGTAGAAACTTGCCTAGAGGGGTAATTTGACCCGTAGAACACGAATATCGCATCCACTCATCATGAAATTGCCTGGGACACTAGTTAGGGGCAAGTTTTCAGCAGGTGCGGTGACCCAGCGATTCGGCGCAGGCGCTAGGCATCTTTATGACAAATGGATGCAATATTCGTGTTCTACGGGTCAAATTACCCCTGTAGGAAAGTTTCTAGCCGGTTTGATCTACCTTGGAAAAATTCGGTAGAAATCCAGCTCATTCTCGACAAGGTGGGGCAGTGAAGGGTAAATAGCGCCATTTTTTTGTTGCAGATGTTCTGTGCAAACGCGTTGATGATATTTGGACGGATCAAGCCTTTGTTTCTCTCAGAGTACCTGGACTTTGAAATACGAAGTTTTCTTAGTTGGAAGAAGTTTGTCTTTCTGGCAATTCTTCGACTCTTGGACCCATTCGAATGTCTACTCTGACGAGATAGCGCTCTGTAGGAGAGTACCGACAACGAGCGGACACGCCCTCCTTCCGCTGGTGATCACGAGACGCAGAGATTGCCTCGCCGTCTGATTCTCTCAGCGAGAGAAATTCTGGTTGACAACAGCCCTGTAACCCTGCCAAAGACCTCAAACTCAATACAAAAATCGTGTTTTCGTGCTGGGACGAACGACGATTTCAAGGACCGCTTTCAGAAATCAACGACGCAATCTTCGTGCGTCCATCCGCCTGTCGCGTGCGTGCGAGCGACATCGGCGCTAGTTACTTGTTGACAGCACTGGCGCGTGATCCATCGGCGTCCGGACGTCGGTTGGGTTGTTGGATTTTGGATACAGCCAAGGCTCAACAGATATACAGAGATAGTGTGTGGTCGTCGGTTGAATATATGACTTACAAAGGAAGGATTCTTGGGTGTAGTGGCCACTCATCTTGAGATGTATACTGAGGTGGGTGTTTTCTAACGCCAACCTCAAATCCACTCTTCGAATTTTCTCAACGATCATGAAAGCGTTACGGAATCGTTTTACGCTGTATTATACTACTCTTTCAAACTGATACCCGAGAAGCAAGCGATTATTTGCGCAATGTTGGCGCAGTTGCGAGGGCAGGGGACGCATAGGGATAATATGGAAGTTCGCATAGTTACAAGGTCTCTCAGGGCGTGAGACGCTTTCTGAAAATGGTTTCTTGCATGGTATAGGGGCATGAGACTGAGTATAGAACAATGGTCCATTGCCGCTAAAAGACCTTCTGAATGCCAAAAAAGAGTGAAAGTGATTTTGTTAGAAATTGCCGTTTTAATCCACTAAGCGTCGCTTGTTTCGTTCATGGCGTCGACTGTCCGCTCGGTACAAAGCGCCAGTGGACTGCGCATTGAACATAACGTGAACGGTAGCCAAAAAAGAGAGCCACATGTTGAAACATGTTAAAGAGTGCGGGGAGGTTTCATACGTGCTCTCCACGGTTAACCCATTGTCGACAGCGCGCGTTTTGGATTTTTCGGCCGCGTGGGACATGAGCGTTTTGGCGGGCGCAGCCAGCTTGGCGCGCATGCGCGCCACGATGTCCCACGAGGTGCATTTTTTGGAAGCCAAAGCTGAGAGGCAACATCAAAAATTTATTATGTCGGTAAATGAAGAGAGTTGCCGATAGGGGGTGCCCTGCTTGTCTGCTCCCTCTTAGCGAAATAGAAACAACTATGATTCACTTGTAAAGCAAAGGTAGTAAATTGCTACCTAGAGGCCTAGAGGGCTCTAGAAAGGGAGAACTGGGGGTGGTAAGACATATCGGTTGTTATCAGTGAAAACTGGAATTTGTGAATTTACACTGCCTCGCTAAGAGAGAGCAGACAAGTTGTGCGCCACGCAATCGCCTGGCTGTGTCGAATGGAATTCTTGTGCTGGAATGGAGAGGTAAAAGGGACCTATATATGATCTCTACAAAAGATGACGCAGCGGCGGGGACGTCTCAGGAACCAGAAGTGATGCATGACTACGATGAAATGAAGGGTTTCGTTGACCTGTCTGATCAGATGGCATCATACAGTGCGTTTCATAATTATAAGGTCACCCCAGATTTTTGCGATTCCGGAGAAAGCAGCCAGAATGGAATTTTTTGGCAAACACTGGTAGATTCCTCGTCACAATGTACCTCCGTACTCAAATTTTGGTCGCAATATCTTTCACCTCAAATTTTTTACGAATTTTTTAAAGATAGTGTCGGCTTTTGCACCGTTTCATAATTATAAGGTCACCCTGAGGAAGTAGATGATTTATCAATGTTAATGGCATGTGTACAACAGTTAATAATCTATAGCTCCTCCTTGTTTAGGAGCAACATCAAAGAGCCTGTGTGGCATACTAGAAACTAGGTTTCGAAGATGTTCCTCATCGGTTGCTCTCCATGCTTCGATAAGTGCTCGCTTCAGCTCTTCTTTGCCCTGGAACTGACGGTTATTCGCATAAACCTGTCTGAATATTATGTCCCAGATATGTTCCATCCGACTGAGGTCGGGACTGCAGGCTGGCCATGGTAGGACGCTTATTTATTGGCATTGCAGTCACTCATCCGTTGCACGGCTCACATGATTGTAGGCGTTATCTTGTTGAAAGACATAGTTGAGGTGACGGCGATGGCATAGAAAAGGTACTAGATGATGCTCCAAGACTTTCTGGTCATCCTTGAAATCCATACTGCAGCTCACGACAACACGACATCATTGCAGAACGCACCCCACACCATAGACTTCCTCTACCGAAATTGCGACGGCAGAAGTAGACTGGTTCCTTCCTCAAGTCGCATTAGTACCGCTTGTTTCCGTCAGATTGAATTTCTTTTCATCCGAAAAGACGACCTGAGTAGGAATTATTCAACTCTATGGTGAGATTTCGATGCAGATCTACCTTTGCCCAATCTCTCCCTAGGTTCATCTTTGCAAATCCGAGCCGAGCCTCTTTGTGACGATCGGTGATTCGTGGCACCTTCTCCATTGCTCTCCAGACTGTAGTTTTCGACACAGAGAGGTTTAATTCCGATCGGATCTGGTTCAAGGAGGACGTACTGTTGGAAACAGTCCTCAGAATTTTCCGCTCGTCATGGGTATTAATCTTTCATGGGTGTCCACAGTCGGTGTTATATCTAACGACATGAGGACTCTCTAGAAATCTCCGAATGGACCAAGGGGATCTCTCTATTTGCCTGGAAATGGCTCGAGTACGGAGCCCACCTTCATGATGAGCCTTCTCATCAGAGGAAAGCAGATGACCACAAGCCATGTTGACAGTCAGGTTTAGAAATGCCTTTGCTACACATGCTTACCTTTACAAGTATCTTCAAACACGAAATTTCCTCTCTTTCGTTACTAATAGTTCACTTTCTCAGAGTGACCTTATAATTATGAAACGGTGCAAAAACCGATAAACTGTTCTAAAAAAGTTCAGAAGAATGCAGCAGCGGCTAAGCCACGGATACCTAGGTTATTCGTGCTGGGGAATCTGTTCATGATGCTAGAAAAAATCCTTAATGATTACTTTTTTTGAAAGTGCAAAAATTGAGGGTGACCTTATAATTATGAAACGCACTGTACACGCCATTTGTGCGCAGAACTATGAAGTGGTACAGGACTTTTTCTCTACCTAATCACGTAAACAGCTGTTGTCAACGCTCGGAAGCTGTACGAAGATGTGCTGAAGAGTATTAGGCTGAATGACTTCAAACTAAAGGCGGTCGAATCTCTGCTGAATGTTGATTATGGCCGCACTTTGAATCATCATTGTCACTCCATGTGTTGGAGGAGGTACTTAAAGGTCTAAGAAGAATCAATAGGAGGAGATGTGTGGAGTATCACGCAGCCATGGCCAGAGAGTAAGGATCTTCTATGGCATCGAAAAAAAAAACGAAAAGGGTCAACACGCGTTCCAGTAGGCGCAGGAAATTTTTTGCAATGATTGTTTCAATAAAAAAACACAAGTTTTGTCGCGTAGAAACGTAATCTCTTGGAGTTAGTGTGTGTTGTTATTGAATAATTATGATTATTTCTATGATTTATATGTTTGTTCTCGAATAGAAGTCAAAGTTCAGTTTCAACTGAAACTTTTACAAGGTTCGGAAAATCTTTGCTGGACTAAACCATATTTGCTCCAATCATGGACCACGTTGTTTGTAATAGAAGTCGTAATGCTTTGTCTATTGAACAAACACAAAAAATTCAAAAAGTCGTGATCCCGCAAAAAAATTCGGTCCCACGGTCTGCAAGGCTTGACGCGCATGCGCGTCAAGATTTCGTCAATGGGTTAAGGTGCTGGAAGCGACGGATAATGTGTTGAGAGTGATGTGGACTCCGAGTTGGGACGACTAGGCAATGTCGATGGTTCGGATCCCCGAGGCTTTGCCGTTTTTGCATTTTACTGCCACCTCTAGGTGGGCTCCATATTGCACCAGGGTCAAAGCAATGAGCTTGAGAGATGGAGGGGGACGGCTAGGCTAGCCTGGCCCGCCACCTATTTGTATTCGATCCTCAGGCATGTATGTATGGTACCAGTGCCACTGCATGGGCACAATGCAATTCTCCGCATCTCGTGCATTCTTATGACTGATATTGAAAGCGTCTGTTAACGTAAAATCAGTGTTCTTCAAGATGACTTGTCGACCTAAATACACGTATCCGTATTCAGACATATTCATTCCGTCTAGCGTAGGAGGAGCTTAAAGTGTTTTAATCCGTTGCTATCAGCATCATTTTCGTCAGGTTCAGCTATAAGCCAACCTTGCCACAAGCGTCACCTAATGTGGCCAACGTTCGTTTATCCAAAACGATATTTAGTATTATATCGTAATGCAGGTTGTTGTCGAGAGCAGCGCTGAAAGCTTGAGTGAGATAGTATCGTTCTGCCGAACCTCTCTTCACATTAACAACAAGTTTCTTTCAAAATAGCGAGACCCTTGCCGCAAAATCATTGTAGAGCTAACGAAGCATCCTCATGTATTGAGTACGAACAACTTTGCTGCTCAAGGCCAAATTACCGATGCTGCCTCGACAGTATCAAAGGCTCCATTCAAATCCATAAACGCAAGACATCTACTCGGGATCGTCTACCCACGCAATTTTCAAGAGAATGTTGCTGCAGTAAAGACGCAACTGAACCCTCTGCGACATCTTGATTCCTTGAATGGCTTTCGCTCAAGTAATATTAACATTGCCACGTGAGCTTCTGATTTTCATGTTCTTTACTGCTCTGCCGCACAGGTTCGTTATGGCTTAACCGCTGAACCGTTTTATTGATCAAAGTTTCGACTGAATCGTCAGAACCTGAAAATAGTTCGAAGGCTTCAGTCTGTGGCTTATCCGGCCAAGCACCCAAACCCGCTAGGTTAGTTGCAACAACTCCCGGAAACTAGAATTTCGAAAAGCTCCCAGCAGCATGAACAACCTTCTGCGGTTCCACCAACGTTGCGTCCCATTCTATGCGAACATCAAGGGAACAATGAGGCACCATTGGTGCTAAGAATTACGCGGGTGATCTCAAAGCCTACATAAGGGAATGAATGGCAAGAGTTTACTTGTTATGGCGAAGCACTCATTTCGGTTGTTCGGCCCTGGATTTCTCGCGTGGATATGTAACGCTTCCAGTATCTTTCTGACATCGATTTCATTCTCGTGGGCTAGCACTTTACATTCGATGGGAACTTTTCGAAGTCTAGTTTCCGGGAGTTGTTGCAACTAGCCTAGCGCGTTTGGGGGCTTGGTCGGACTTGTCACAGACTAAGACCTTCGAACTATTTTCAGGTCCTGAAGATGACGATTCAGTCGAAACGTTGATCAATAAAGCGGTTCAGTCATAACAACCCTGTACGGGAGAGCAGTAAAGAACATTATGTAAAGTGCCCAGGTTTCAAAAAGACCGAACGTGGAAGTTCTATCCGTTTTAGAGCTCAAGTGCTCCTCAGCTGGTCACTTTGTCCTTCAAGGTAAATCGCTTCATCGACATTTCCGTACAACCTCGCGTTCTCAAGATTAACAACTTGGAGGCGATTGGCTGCTTTCATAGTCCGCCGGCAGGCGCACGTGCAGGCGCGCGTGCCGGCGTGCGTGCCGGCGGAGGCAGTGCTAGGGGGGAGGAGGGAAGCAGACAGTGTAAGGCAAACAGTCCCCGCCCCTTCGAAGGTTGTTTGTTTTCAACCCCTCCAAGGGGCGTGGACTGCTTGCCTATCTGTCTGCCTCTCTCCTCCCCCTAGCACTGCCTCCGACGGCACGCCGGCATGCCGGCTCGCTGGCACGCGCGCCTGCACGCGCGCCTGCACGCGCGCCTGCCGGCGGACTATGAAAGCAGCCATTGAAGGTGTCTTCGTTCATAACGTAGTTAAAATGAATATTTCCGGTTGCTATTATAGCACACTCACGCAGTTGTTAGGTGCTCCTGGATCGATCGTACTGCCGAAAAATTCCGCGACAATGTCATAGTATTGTGTTTGTCGCAGAAGCGCGATCATCGGGGTACTTGCATCGCCATTCCCGATTTCCAAAAAACGTGTCTGCCGTGCCCTTTCTTCAGCTTGCGCTCTCTGTTGACGTTCAAATGATGAATGGAAAGCAGCGGCCAGGGGCTGGACTTAAAAAGACCAGCCGCGATGATGACTTCGCGCTGACCACGCTCGACTACAGGGTGAACTTGTCTGAAGTCGCCAAAGAGTACCATAACTTTCCCACCAAAGGAAAACCAATTTGCATCACGTATTTCAAATGTGAATCACTGCTTCTAGAGTGCCCTTCAAAGCCATGGATAGTTGGGAATCCCAGGCCAAAGATTAGCGGCAATTCCGTTCCATGCCACCCATATTACATATTACATGGCGTCTTCATCCGAGCGCAATTTCGTACAATGTGCAGTACAGATGTTTTCCCGCTACCTCCTAGTCCGTCAACAAAAACACATTTGTTTTTGTTAACTTTAAATGCAGCAAGAATATTTGTCTACGGCCACTTTCTGCATAGCATTAAGGGTTTCTATATCCTCTTGGTGGGATAGTATACATTCTGTACAGTATGCATTAGTACCTCTTGGTGAGATAGTATACATTCTGTACAGTATACATTAGTACTTCTACATTCTTCCGTTTGCTCTCCCTCCACTTTTAGGCGTCCATTCTCCGTTTCGATTAAACATTAAATGCTCAGGAATTTGGAAGTAGTAACGCCGGCCGGTCTGAGAAGTCGAAAATTGAAGCACACGAGCGGTTGGTTGGAAGTATGCTGTCAAAGTCGTAAGCGATTATTGCGCTGAACTTACGGATTCTCTTTATATTCCTTGAATGAACACTGTTTGGAAATCCGGCAGATGTACAGCTGATCTATACACCGTGTGTCACTTGCCTTTCACCGAATATCCTAAAATCCTGTATACGCTTCGAGGAGGGAGGCACGCCTTGTACTAAAATGCTGTTTAAATTCATCGTGCTATTCCTAGTTTCAAAAAACTTATTTGTAAAGACACTTAATGGCTGATACCACTACGCGATTGTCCATACTCTAGTGGCAGTGTGCTTCAGTAGGTGTGGATTCGTAGGCGCGATCCATTCGCCGCTATAAGATGTTTCATAGGTTTCCAAGAGGTAGAGACCACATAAATTGTAGAGCGGATATCCGCCGCCTCCTATCGATGTTTCCTGTTGTGAAGATTTGGAAATCGCTTCGAGCATGATCCACCTTGCATACATAGTGAGAGGTCATCTGCAGGGTCACATTTCGGTGAATCACGTAAGAAGTGATGGCAGCGTGCAGACCCGTTCTCGGATCAAAAATTTCAGCTTTGACTGAATGATCACATTCTTCAGAAGTGCGTTCATGAGCCAGGTTTTGAGAGGATGGCACCTTCGAGTATTTATAGTAGTTTGTATGCCTCCTCAAAGTAGGCACCGATGTGGTCGGTCGGAGTTTCTGTAGTGCTCATTCAGAAATCATTTTCAGACGCTGGTGTATCCAAATTCAGGTAACTTTGCCAACCATATAGTCTCTGTGATCCTATGTAGATGGGGCTATGTAAGGCCATTAGCACGAATCTTTAGAAATGGCGTACTTGAGAATCTAAAGAGCTATCATAATTCGTTTTCAGTGACCGATACACTCAGAGTTTGTTGATTGACACTTTGTAAATAATCAACACCAAGGAACAAAACCAATCCTAGGTGTGTGTGTCTCTGTAGCTTCAGGCAGATCACACATGCGCCTCTCTTGTTAACATGTACCCGCAGGACGTACGTGGGGTACCCAAGGATAGGTTGTAAAACCGCGGAGGTCATTCTGAACGGCACATAAACGCAAGATTACCCATTGTTTGGCTGGGATTACTATATAGTACTGACGTTGAGAGATGCCACATATGAATTTCCAAAGGCTCCATAGGTATAAGCGGTGTATTAAATGATGCGACCAGAATCTTTTATAGACTCCAAAATCGTGCTCAAGATGTTGATAAACTTGAATTTGAATGACTCTACAGTCCACGTAATCGAAGCACTCCTGCGTAGATGAGACTGTGTGCTGCAACGTTGCAATTTTGAGAGGATAGAACCTTCAGGTATTTATAGAAATTGGCGGTCCCCTTAGGGTATGCATCTATGTGGTAGGGGCTGCTGTGAAGATCTTCTGAACTTTGTTTTCGTTGCTGACGTTTTGAAATTCTGAATGATTCTACAGCTCATGTAGGGGCTGTAGGACACCTATGTGATGAGGGCAACGTTAGATCAAGTAAGTTAAAATCGAATTCACGTAAATTATGAGAAACTATAATCAGTGAGGATGAGGTTCCGTGATCAATAGAGAAGAAACTATAATATAAAGTGCAGTAGACGCCGAAGTAATTGTTAAGAAATAATAAATCATTAGCCTCTGGATTTCCCAAATTAGAGGACACAACACCGGAGACATCAAAGCCTAGAATCTAAGTTGCATACAATTTATATTGATGAACAACAAAAGTAAAAGTAGTAACATAGATTAGGAAATAGAGGTGCTAAGTGGGTTGGGGGGGACCACGCGGCGCGGCTGCGGCGCGGCACCTTGCGCTCTCCAGCAATGTGGTAGTGGGCCTGAGTCTGGAAAGGAATGGTAAGGTTGTACTGATGTGTTTCGTGATCCAGAACAAACCATATGCTTGTATATTATGGATACACTACTTCTGAGCCGATAAAACCTGTTTTTTAATAAGGGGAGGGGCTCCGTGGGTGGGTGAGCCAATTGGACGTCCAACTTTTACCTCATCTTAGCTTTTTACACGAGACAACCATCTCACCCACCCCCGGAGCCCCTCCCCTTATTAAAAAACAGGTTTTATCGGCTCAGAAGTAGTGTATCCATAATATGCAAGCATATGGTTTGTTCTGAATCACGAAACACATCAGTACAACCTTACCATTCCTTTCCAGACTCAGGCCCACTACCACATTGCTGGAGAGCGCAGGGTGCCGCGCCGCAGCCGCGCCGCGTGGTCCCCCCCAACCCACTTAGCACCGAAATAGATCTAAGGACATATTTTTTCAATGATAATAACATTGTGTGAAAACTGAACAATGCAGGTAATTATTCAACAATAATTGAGTCGAAGGACGGGTTAAGATGTTGTAATTTGATAAAACTTGATATACCTCAAGAGCAATATCAACAGAGGAACGACTGTTTTACTTACGTCAGCCGGAAGTTTCGTAGACAAGTCCTCCATGGTCTACGAATGATCTGATTGCATATGAAAATCGACAGGTATGCTGAACATAGTCTACGAGTAAGCACTACGTTTGAAATTGAAGGTTGAGTATATTAATGCATATAGGTAAAAATAAGCTACGTATATGATTCAATGTAGTTTTTGAAAAAAACAAGTACAAAACTAGGAAAACAATTTTGGCATGACAAAACAAGTTGGACAATGTTAAAGAAGGTGAAAATAAAAGTAAGGAATTAAAGTAAAGAAAAGAAAAGAATTAAACATAAAGTAAGAAGCGAGAACACAATCACTCATGCGCGTTTTTGCTAGCAATCGGATTGCTTTCAAAAACGCGCATAGAAGTGAGGTTGAATGTGAAAGTAGGGATGTGCGCACTCACTCTGAGGTCAAACTCCATAAAATTTCTTTCGCACGATCATATGCCTAAACCAGGATATGGATAATCGATAGCAGCAGAGGCTGTAAGGGCCTCATGCAGCAACCAGGATAGGGGTAATCGATAGCAATATAGACTGTATGCTTTAAATGAAGAACTCGGGCCTCATTGGTAGTGATGTTGCGGTATATATGTATGCAGGGACCGCTTGCACTACTTTGAACATCTCCGACAATAGTAGAAGAAGCTTTGCATTATGCAGAGAATATTTCTTCACTAAATGATAAAATTCACGGCAATGAGTAAAGATAGTAGGTATAAAAACTTTGTGTTTATAATAATTTGGTTATCTTCAATGTGTTACCAGTTAGAACTTTACACCTCCATTCGCGTCCGTGCGTCTGTGCCGAGTGGTCGGTCCTTAGGCGTTCTCAACGGAGTTTAGTCAACTTCTCTGGGACGCTGTATCGCTGCCGTTTCTGTGCCCAGCGGGCTATTCCTTATTTTTCTGCTCATACACTAGGTTCGAGGTGATCCTTCGCACCCCAGTGTTGCTGCTACTATAACTTTCCTGTTATTTTATTTTAGTTCCTCTGCAGTGAGCAGAATCGATCCGGTCATCGACCCTAGTTGACGATCGATTCGGGTTTCTCAGTGGCGAGGAGGGGAATCACATTCTTGGCGCCACCCACACAGGTTTACTTGTTTCTTCATTTTCAGTTAATGGAGACCCCTTTGATCACAGATGTTTATTTCAGCCAGGCACGAAAGTGTAAAACGCATCGCATCGAGTTCTCAAGCCCACAATTCGACGATCAACTCAAACGCGTCATCGACCCAGTGGCAAATGATCTTTCCCTGCCGCCCCACCTGAAGGCCGCTATGGGCTACTTAATTGAGATGAAACATGATATGAACGAGGTCATGAGGAAGAACGAGCAATTGCTGGAGGAAAATAGGATTGTCAAAAAAAAAAGTGCCATGAGTTGGTGGATGAGATAATTCTTCTGAAATCTAAGATTAGTATGCCTAAACCGTCTCCTTCTACTGAGTTTCCTCACACGAATAGTTATAGTGCCGCAACTTCTTCTTCTGCTTCTTCCTGTGCTTATGCGGCTACTCACAAGGTTGGCGATTTGTGGACAAAACTTCAGCCTTGGACGGGAGTCCCGCCCGAGGCTGAAGTTTTGTCCACAAATCGCCAACCTTGTGAGACTTTCGGATCGCGTACTGCGGCGAAATAACAGCAGTTAACAAAACATCAAGTCAAAACAAGTACTAACATGTAAAGCTTACAGCTTAACGGTTCTGTGCTGATATTGGCCGACCAGCTCAACACGTTGTACGTGTGAGTGCTGATAAGCTATGGCATATAAGCCATTAAGAAGGCGAGGGCAAGCGGGGCCTCGGTAGTGTAAAGGATAAGAGCACGGTCCCCGGAAAGGACAAGTACGGGTTCAAGTCCCGTCCGAGGCTGAAGTTATGTCCACAAATTGCCAACCTTGTGAGACTTTCGGATCGCGTACTGCGGCGAAATAACAGCAGTTAACAAAACATCAAGTCAAAACAAGTACTAATATGCGGCTACTGTTTGGAACGGTGATCATGAATCTCGGAGAGTACATCTGATTCTTATGAAAAAACTGGAGATATTTAGGGCGTATGCAAATATGATATCCAGTTTAGTGCATAATTTCATGAAAATTCATTTTCGCCCACCCGCTGCCCTCAGAGTGGGAATCTCCCTCACTGTGAGGAACTGCCTACTCTTCTTCGACCCCCTCTGACCACTTTTTCCGCATTTTATAACATTTCTGAACACTGCTAAACTTTGATCTTGCGCCCTCGCACTACGCTGGTTTGTTCATTTTTCTTCTATATGCATATAACCACGCTTTCTCGAACGCCTTCAACACAGTTATGAATTCTAGCCTATAGCCAAGCTAACCGCGGTGCAATAGCTGGCCACTTTGGGAGATGACCTTGTTTCTTATTCCACTTTTTTCTGCACTCTAGAACCTATTCTGAACAGAATCATGACCTTGCGAGTTTGATTTTGCTCACGCCGTGCAAACTCCTTCAACTTCGAGAAGCTGACTCCAGCTCTCCTATAGACCCTTTTTTCGCATCTCAGAAACACTCTGAACACGCATGAGATCTTCTCACACTTTCAATCTTTTTCAAGGCCTCTCCGCCTTCACTGAATCGGGTTATGAACTTGTGAAGAAAGTACCACCCACTGAGAGAACGCTCCGCCCACATGCTGCTAAGTTTCCTTTATTTTGTCAGCTGACCAATTCCTCACATTTGCTCATTTTTTCACGGCTACTGGACTGTTATGAGATCAAATGAGGAGGATTTGCCCATAGCACCGCCCAACTCCGGCGCATACCCCGCCCACTGGAGGCAGGGCTCCGCTAGACTCACACGTGCTCCATTGCACCTACCCCATGCTCGACCCATTTGAAATCCGACCCTTCCAGGTGTTTTCCAAGTAATACAATTTTAGGGACTTTCTGGGAATATTTGAGACTGAATGTAGAATCTTAATAACTCTAAATTCGAGGTCATTAGTTTTTTATACACTTCTGTGTTGATTTTGTTGTTATTGCAGGTGATTACCAGGTCTAGGTAATAATTAGGAAATACATTCATAAGGTTTTGTACCAAGTTTTTAAGTGTACTATTGTATCGCCTTTCTGAGTTCGTTGCCATACAAAATTCTGTATAAGGTCCGAAGTATTAGTATAATCTTCTGTACAATCATGTATTACAAATAGGACATCCATATACTTGAGCGGAGTAAAAAGTTAGTTTTATTTTTAATGGTACTTTGGCATAATTTACTTCCACAAGGGATAAAGCAAGGTGTGCTAGTGAACGGCTGGAGTTTGCACATTGGGAATTTCGCTTTCGCTTAAAGATGTAATCTATGCAGAAAAAACCCAGGCGGGCGGCGAAAAGCACTAGCTATGTAACCCAGGCGGCGAAAAGGCAGTAACTAATATTTCCAGCCAACTAGTCTCCCAGATATAGTAAGTCTCGAATTTTTCAGTACGTGTATTTGTGCTTGGATTCTATTTTATCTGCGTAGAAGCCATGAAATCCATCAGTGGCTATTGTTGTTTAATAGCATTGTTGAAGCCTATCTGTAAGAGTATATTTATATTGCTTATTTATTCTCTATGTTATTGGTAAACAAGTCAGTGAAGTCGGCGTGTATATTTTTCAGTTGTTATTCTCTATGATAATAGCTCATGGCTATTAAAAGGATAAAGTCTTTTGTCGTTAATCACTCACGTCTGAGGTATACGCATCGCATTCGACTTCTATTCAGAAACATAATGGCGTAATCAATGCATATGAGGCCTATACAATGACTTGCGGTGGCCAGCCGATGTACAAGTCAATGCTTTTATCCTCCCAGACGAGTCCAGTACCAATTAACCGACCCCGGAAGGATGGAAGTCTTGGTAGGCCTAGGCGGATGTCGATCCGGGATCTGAACTCGTGACCGTGCACATGAGATGGTGCACCACTCGCCACTACACCACCTCCGCCCAGCTCATGACCAATATTTTTATTGGCTGGATCTATATGTCTTTATATTTCCACTACGTATTTGCACAGGCTCAGTGTAATGAGTATGGTATGAAATATTCACCTCCTCCCTACTATAAAGCCCTTACACAGGTCCACAAATGTGAACGATTCCATTTTTGAGGGGAATTTTTTAATGTTTTCGAGAAACTCCTGATAGATTATCAACAAATCGATGCTCTGAAGGTAAATGCGAAAGAAAAACAGATTACTCAACAAAGAAGAATACTATTGCAGAATGTTTTCCCCGAGAGATAGACATTAAAAAAACATTTGAAAGAAGATCCCTAGACCTAAAATCATGTTTGAAGTCCCAGACATGCAACGTTCCCTTAAAATTAGCGGTTTCGTGGTTCTACAGTTGGAGCAGAGACTCAGTGAAGGAGAATCGTATAGGCAACTATGTAAATACAGTAGCGCTCAAAAGTCTTCGGTGAAATGGTTCATCAGCCGTACTTTTCAGTCGTAACTCCTTTTCCTACTGGAATTAATCACGCGAAATTTCGATATGTGTAGCATGGGTGTATTGTGAATATTTACCACTATTAACCTGCAATCTGATCATGTTCCAGATATCCTAAAGGGCTTGAATTCAAAATCTACTGGAAAGAGAGACATTGGCCCCTCTTGGATTTCTTTCCTTTTGCCACGTTTAAAGTATACGAGCGCTAATGCCGAAAACAGAAGAGAACAAAGACGCACATAAGGTGCGAATAACTGCAGACGTCACTAACCTTTCTCTTAGCGAAATTGGCTGTCGCATAAACATCTTATTCTACTATAATTATGCGGATATTGCTGCTTTACATTCAAATAGTGTTGGCTAGCGTGAAATATGCCTTATAACATATCTACACATCAAAATATCAAATGAAAACATATCAAAATTTCGCGCGATTTGCTCCACTAAGAAAAAAAGTTATGAACGAAAAAGCGTGAAAGACCGTTGATCGAACACTTTTGAGCGCTACTGTACGTCTAGGGCAATTAAATACATCCGCAGTCCTGAGTGAATGCTAGACACGCATCCCAAAGGGATTAATTAGAGGTGAACACTTCTATCTACACAATAACCCGTTGAGAACCCTAAACCATATAAGTTGTTGCATTTGTTCATTGTATGTAGAATTGAGATAGCTGACAGTGTTTCATTCTGTTTTACCTCGGACCTCCGCTGCATCGAATTCTGGATTCTCTATTCCTGTTTTTTGACAGTCACTGCTGCTGATTCTCTCTCCTGTGCACATCAAAAGGTGAGCTGAAGGGGAATGTATCTCCCCAGACTGCTGAAGAATTCTGTTCTGCCTCATTTTCTCTCATTCGTTTCGTTCATTACCTCTGAAAAAGATATAAACAACCTACCCAACTAGCTCATACTAATCATCAAGCGGTATTGTTTTGAAACAGCAATGATTCACATCCATGATCTCTGTGATTACTCAGCTAATCTTGTTTTTTTCAATGGGAATGCGCCATCTGATAGAAAACTTTGACAACGAAGGTACCTCATCCATACATTTTGAGTTGCGTGATGAAGTAGACTATAAAGAATCAAGTTCTGTTGGTTCTACCTACTGAACAGTTCGCCCATGATACAAAGATCATAAGAGCTAGACTTTGCCAAAGCGCACGTGAACAATGGACTTCCACAGCAAAGGCCGGCTTATTTTTTCAATTAACCCATTGATGATCGGCGGGCCACACCATATCGCGCTCCCGTTGTATTTATATTATTTATCAAGTGTTCGTGTAATTTTTTTCATGTTCTCAAGTATCAGCTGAGCTCACAGCCTTCTAAATATCTTGAGGCATCGCGGTCCAGGAATCATTCACTTCCAACTACAGTTATAAGAGAAATTAAAAATAATGTAAAGACAATGTAAAAGGCGCGGTCGCCAGCGGGTCAAAGCATTTTCATCATCAGCTATGCCTGCAGTGAAAATTCCAAATCTGTCCATTATTTTGCGAAAAAGATCGACCGATAGGAAGAACTCTAGAAGTTTGAATTTCTCTCACCCCCAAGCTAAACAGAAGTAAAAGTAGCCACAAAAGGCGATCTGCACTTCAAGCAGCAGACGTCGGAACTTTGTAAAGTTAGACTTATGCTCAGAAACTTCTCTGAGAGTAGTAGTAACCTCTTCCTAGAGAGTAGACGGATTTTTCCCACTTCTATGCTCGGATTGAAAATGTACAGGAAGTGCTATCACCAAAGATACAGTAGCGCTCACAAGTCTCCGGTGAAAAGCTTTGACGCTTTTTCGTTCATAACTTCTTTGTTAGTAGACAAAATCGCGTGAAGTTTGGTTATGTTTAACTAGAGCATATTTCACCCTACCCAACACTATTTGACTGCGGAGCTGCAACATCCACAGATAGAGCAAGGTGTTTGTTGCGGTAGCAGATTTTGCTAAAACTAAAGTTGTTGACATCTGCACTTATTCGCACCGTATGAGCGTTTTTCTCACCTATTGTGTTCGGCATTATCGCTCGTACACTTTAGACATGACAAAAAGGAAAAAGATTCTAGAAGGGCCATCATCTGTATTTTCAGTCGATTTTGAGTTCATGCTCTTTGGAATATCTGGAACATGATCAGATGGCAGGTTAATAGTGGTAAATATTCACAATACACCCACGCTCGAAATATAGAAATTTCGCATGATTAGATCCAGTGGGAAAGGAGTTACGACTGCGAAGTACGGCTGAAGAACCATTTCACCAAAGACTCTTGAACGCTACTGTAGCTCCCACATGGCTCTGCAGGCTTTGCGTTTTCCAGCAATTGCAGTAAGTGTTAGTATTTTATCATTTCCGGAAAAGTAAGTATTTATTGGTTATATCGACTCTTATCGACGTCAGTTGACACGGTTTAGATAGTGGATTTATTCCGGAAGTAATATTCCAGATCTCTTCAGAACTGGTAAGTGCTTTGTGAAGGTAGATCTTTGGAAGAAGAGTCTCTAAAGCGTAAACCTGTAATCGAATGTCACTTGCCTCAGCATTCCCTATTCTTCCAGAAAAAGACGAAATATTCCTCAAAATTAACTATTGCGTAGAAACGGTGTTGCTACTAGGAAAATAGGCGCCAACAACTTTGTGGGCGATTCGTTTTTTGCCTTGGAACTTCTTAAAGGCCCAGTTCACGATAATACTCGATCGATGTCACGTCAGACGAGTGTCGAAACAATACAGATTGCAACTGTTCGTTCCAGGACTCGCACACAATCAGCTGATCGCCGAGTGATTAGGCGATGTTTTCCTCCCATTCTTTTTTCCTCTACTATTCTCTTTGCTGCCGCGATCCCTTATTTAATTTCCTGCTCCTAGAGGCTGAGAAAGGTGAGCTACTTTTGCTGTTACTAGGGTTTTTTTTTGTTTATTTATGCTTATAAGTGAATGAATTTTTGCTTACCATTGTCTGTTATTCGCACTAGGACCCACACGCGCGCAGTGAGACACATTGTATAGCTCGTCCAAACGCCCCACTCTTCTTCTTTACTGGTTACGTTTTCGTACAGCCCCTTTTTAACGGTTTTTCGAAGTCTTTTTTCACTTTGGAAACACATTTGATTTTCCATTTTTGATCATAATCTGATTACCCAAAATTATCGTGAACTGTGCCCTTGAAGGCGCTGATACTTGGATGAAAGTAGTATTCCATCCATATGAGCGATAAAATGGAGGCTTTCTGTGCGCGAAGCCAATGTAGGCGCTTCTCACGTTATATCTTCATTTAATCAGACCAAACTGATCGTATGCAGCAAATCTCTAGTACATATTTACTTCTCCTCCTTTTCCTCTCTTTACTATTATATCCAATCGAAACGTGACCAAGCTGAATGGAGGGTGCTGCTGCTCTATAATTCTGATATTCATTACTGATGTTGCCTCTGTGCAGAGAAGATCTGCTTGTACAGAGGCATACCTAGCATAGCACAGGAGTGCGATAAACTATCACAGTATGTAGGTGGGGCCCACTCTATAACGTGGAAGTCGATCCGGAAATCTACAACATTATCTCACACGGATGGCGATTCGTGGGCGAAACTTCGGCCTCGGACGGGACTCGAACCCGTACTTGTGCTTTCCGGGCACCGTGCTCTATCCCTTACACTACCGAGACCCCGCTTGCCCTCGCTATCTTAATGGCTTACATGGCATTAAAAAGGCGAGGTCAAACGGGTCTCGGTGAGGGGGGGGGGGGGGGAGGGGATAGAGCCCGGTGCCCGGAAAGTAAAGTACGGGTTCGAGTCCCGTCTGAGGCCGAAGTTTCGCCCCATGAATCGCCATTCTTGTGAGACTTTCGCATCGCCTACTACGGCGATAAAACAGCAGTTAACAAAACATCAAGTCTACAACATTATTTTGGAAGGCTTGTAGACTACAAAAGATCTCGAGCAAACCCGGAAGCTTCAACGGTGCTATAGCTATTATGGGTTAGGAATAAGACAGAAATTTGCAATGTGATGTCGAAACAGCACAGAAACGGTGAAGAAGTGTACAGGGTGCGGCAAAAGTTCTGGCAAAGACCCGTTCCAGGTTCTCTATAAAAAATGAGGCCTTCGATCTCGGCAGGATCTGTGCCACTATTTACTTCAAGTCCTCTTCTATATGTACACTCCATAAACTGACCGTTCTTGAATATGCCATTTTACAGAATAGTGACGAGCAAAGACCAGCGACCCTCCATCCTGAACCTCCATCTGGCTGAATGCACGGCAAAGACCTTGTTCAAACAGCTCCAGATTCCCTTAAGAACCGTGTACAACGACGTCAACTGGTACAAGGCGACAGGAACTATGGAGGACAAGCCTAAAAATGGAAGACCGAAGAGTGCAACGACAAAGGAAATCGTGAAAATCATTCGAGAGAAAATTCGCCGCCACCCTCGTATGTAGGTGCGAGAGATAAACGGCTCTTGAGGTCGGAATTTCTGCTCGATCTGTCGGAAGGATTGTCACTAGCCACCTTCGATTCGCTCCTATAAGATCAGAAAAGCTCACATGCTAACTAAGCGTATGAAGAAAACTAGGCTCAAAAGATTTAGGGAGCGTCTAAAGCGATTTTCGCAGGCACGGCACAGCGACATCCTTTTCACTGACGAATGCCTGTTTTCAACAGATCAATTCCTGAACACCCAAAACGATAGGATGATAGCGGGAAGCCCTGCAGAAGCCAACCAGCATGTAGGGATTGCTCAGCGATCTGGACACCCCAGGCCGTTGATGGTTTTTGGAGCAATCACATCGGACGGCAAGATGTCCCTGATTTTCTTGGAGAAAGGAGTCAAGGTGGATAGCAAGACCTACCTAGAAGGCATGTTGGAGAAGGAGATACTCCCTTGGGCTGAATCCCATTTCGGCAACCGGACATGGACTTATCAACAGGGCTAAGCTCCAGCACACAGGTACAGTGTGGTACAGGGCTGGTGCGCAACGCACTTCCCAGACTTCATCTTGTTGGACGATTGGCCCCCGAACAAACCAGGCCTGAATCCATTGGACTATTCTGGGTGGTCAGTTTTAAAGAGGAAAGCCTGCTCTACTAAGCATAGAAGTTTAGATGCTCTACGTGCAACCCTTGTTGAAGCATGGGAGGATTTGGACGAAGACTACCTCCGTGCCGCCGTCGACCCATTTCCTAGGAGACTTTCAGCCTGTAGTCGCGCAAAAGGAGGCTAGTTCAAGATCAAGTTTGTTTTCGTGATCTATATAGCTGTTGATAAATGCTGTTGGAGTTGTATCATGAATCGATCGCTTTGACCGTTTTTACGGTCATGTTTACCGTTGCCAGAACTTTTGCCGCACTCTGTATAATAGAAAGCGATTGGTCCTCAAACAGCGGCCTTCAACTTCCCCAATCTTTCCTTTCATACCTACACATGAGTACTCGTGGCATGCACCTTCTATTGTTTCTTTCTCCTAATCCCTGTGAGGATACAGCAGTGAAAAATATGTCTTTCGCCACCGGCCCATGCACCTCAAGCCTTTGATAGCTCATTCCACACCATCTATCAACTGCCTTGCCTGCCTGCTCCCTTATTAATAACCAGTTATGCTCCCACATAACGCGTTCGTCACCACAAAGAATGCATCTAGCAGTGTTTTTTTATCTAAGCTCCACCCCTCAGGGGTCTAATTCTAGGCCATTGAGGGCTATGAGATAATTTCTCAGGGAACACCTCTGTGCTCAAAGCTCACATGTGCTCTATTGCTTTGGCCCTAGGCGAGCGAATTCATTACAAATTTGATCCGACCTCCCCAACTGCTTGTTTGGGTTATATCTAGTTCTGGAACAGGAAGAGAGACAAGCACGAGGGCTTTGTATGTATAGCAGAGGGTGCTCATTCTGATTCCCTTGATAAGACCTCTTGATCTTCCCTTTTGGGTTCGAAAGCAAGGAATACAAACTCGGGTTGGGTGAGCGTCCAGCTTGAGCGGACTGCGAAGTAAGATTACAGGTGAAACTAGGAATACAGTGGCTTTCAAAGGCCATTTCTTCAACGACGTTGGACGCTCTCCACTTCGGTTCAGTACACAAATAAGCCTGGCACAAAGATAATCTTTCTCCGCCTCATTGAAATGGCTCCTGTTACTCAAGGAGATCTCTGGAAAACTGTTCCTCTACGGATGTTTGGTAATTTCCCATTGAGGTGATGAGTTGTTTTCACCCCCATATAAATTCATTGTAAGCTATCCACGTGAAGACCCATTTATAATGGTGTCGTCAGGGAGCAGTCAACCTGTCATTGGTTTTCGCACGCCCATACATCTGAAAGGGCTGTATTTCCCCAACATACGAGTGACAAATGAAACCATAAAAATATGCATCTCCGATTGGTATTGGCTCTCCGAAATGGACATATTCCTTCAAAGAGCTCTTCAGACGGGAATAATTGGACATGAATAGAAGTGCTTCCTGTTCAAGAACGCTCTCTTACAATTACCGTAGCACAACATCATAAAGGAGAAGATGGCTTGGCAGAAAAACACTGAATTTTGGTATAAACCCAACGAATAGTGTGCAATAATGCCTTCTGCATCCATTGGCTAACAAACCTTCCTTTATCAAGGAGAGAGAGGAGATTCACTTGTTTAGGGCTAGGCTTATCGGATTGAGAGTTCAACTATGAATTACCGTATAACTACTAGATATCTATCTAGGTGATAGTTCTTTAATCAGGTTTTTACAACAGCGAGCTGGAAAAAATATTCAGTTCTCAAGCTGATCTTAGGAGTCGATTTGTCGGAAGATGAGGTTTGTAAAGGTTATTGTATTGCCAAGCGATTTACGAGAGCTTGACTCTGAGGCTGTAGGCGGAAGTTGTGCATTTCGATCGGTCGATGTTGATTTCCTTGGTAGCAATAGGGTAATGAATAAGCATGCAATAGAGGTTAGAAGTTAACACTTTCATTACAATAGCCGAAGTGTTCCCGTTTGGTAATTCCAAGCTATTCATTCAGTTGTACCTTGGAAATTCCTTCCTTCCTTAACCTTTGCCTGCAAGTGACAATATCAAGAATCAGATTTTGGCCGAAGGGAGATAGCTCTATAGTGAGAAAGTAACCTAGACCGAATAACAACGAATTCTGGAGCTGCCCATTACAAGGCCCTGCTCGTTTTCCCTGCTAATGTTTGCCGTGCCGCTCACTGCATAAAATCGCCCTCTACCTGAGGATACAGACTTGCAAATGCGACCAATAGCTTCCATTAACATTACGTACGGTATTCCATGGGTGCTAGGTGAAATTTGACTCACTTTGAAGTTCTTCCCATGCTTAGTTCTAGTTCACTCTATTCGAGATGCGATTGCCAAACCATTCACAAAAGGGCATCACCCGTTGCTGCTACCTCGCCTCCAGTTCAGCCCAAAATGATGAAGTAGGCAATCGGATTAGGAGAACCGGAAGGTTGCGATAGGTAAGAGCGCTGTCGCTAACAGGCGTCAAGTTCTGCCTCAAACGTTCGAAGCGCAATTGCGCCGAAGAAGAAGAAGAATTTTCTGTAGCAATTTCTCATTCATCCTTTATAAAATTCATAAAGAATGTTAAAGGCACAGTTCACGATAATTTTGAGGTACCCGTTTACATTCGAAAAGCGGAAGTATAGATTGGGAAAAGTTCATCGGCAGTGAAAAAAGCGATGGAATTCGCTGATTTCAATAAAAATATGGCTTCTCAAAAGTAGGGAAAATAGAGGTTGGCCGAGATTGCCATGACGGAAATAACATGGAAGGAGTATTCGGACGAGATTTCAGTTGTTGCAGTTGCACAAAGAACTGACTACATCAAGAAAGAACTCACAGGACTGTCTTTCACTTTCCCTATGGGTCATGACAAGTTGTTTGAACTTCCTACATGGGTTCCCTTATAAACGGTGCAAACTCTACAATGACGGTGAAACTCGTCTACGCATACACACGGGCCAATCTATGAGCATTCACAGCTCCCTAACTAGGCCGTTTCCGACCCAATAGTGCCAGATATGGTATACGCGGGGGCCTCAAACTCATCCTGTGCAGGAATCTCAGAAACCATTTATATCGTGAACTGTGCCTACAAGGAAAATCTCCAGGGTTGGATTCCTCTTCTTTCGAAAATTTTACCAATAAAACACAGAGTCGAGATGAATCTGAGTGCATCTTTTGTGCTGTTTGTATGTGGCAGATGTGCAAGTCGGCGTTTTAATCCAAACAGCGGTCATTTGATGAGCTTGAGCATCCAAATATGTAGCGTATCTTGAATCGCTAGCCTCTCAAATGGTGGAGGGTGTTATGGTTTCCCTGAGAATTCACCTTTGGAAGTTCCGACAAACCTTGAATAACCTAGCGTAAAGTACATGGTTTTCTCATGGTTGGTCGATCTCATGGTTATATGTGGTACAGCAATGTGTAAGGAGTTACTACTTTCATTCTACCTTTGAATCTCGATGGGAACGAGGGCAGAGCATACGTAAATGCCAAGTAACAGAGAGTATGAGTTGCACTTTTTTGTGTGCAAATGACCGCATAATGTCAAGATTAATTAGTTTAATACGAAAGCTTTCATCTTTCACTGTTCACTGCCCTTTCAATTCCAACCCTTGAAATCATTTTATTTCTTTTTACCCGCTTTTCAGCTGACGCCCTCCGCTGTCGGACAATCCTGACGTAGTGACATTGCTCCAGTCCAAAACGCATTTCTTGGTCTGACGTCAAATTTCTGGGCTAACTTCAGGTTCCACGCAATTGGGAAAGCCTCTCTCTGGTACAGCTGGTCCTTTTTCAAAAGTGTTGGTTTTCGAAAGTGTTTGGAACTTTCAACTCCCAATTTTGGGCTTTCCACTGCATTTGTGAAGCTGTAATCGAAATGGTCTGGGATTTATATCGAATGGGAATTATCAACGTCAACCGCATAAGGTTGGTGACTTATGGTGCTTCGCTCCACGGCATTTAGCTCATGAATCTGAAATTTTACAGTTTGAATACGACCCATAAACCTTCCAGCCTTCCATCAGTCTTTGGACACTGCCGAAGTGATTTTCGAGTGGATATTGCTCGGATAAATGCCGAAACGATCTTAGTTTTGTCACGTCCACCTGAGAAACCTTGTGTAGGAGGGTTCAGAGACATACCTCAGGAGAATATGCTTCCCTGGGCAAATGGGTTGTTTGTGATTTCATTATGGATGAAGAAGTTTGCGTTGTATGTTCCGTTTCCGATCTCATAGCTGTGATTGTGCTATGGCGACGAGGGTGTATAGCAGGGGAGCCCCGGCGCGCAATTTCATTAGCTTCACGTTTTATGACTTCTTTATGGAATATAGTGGTGGGAGGAGCCTGACTGCCATTGATCTACTGTGGCCATTTTAGAATACATCCGTCTGTTTAGCAGCTCAACAATTTCCTGTCCAACTTCTGAATAGACAGAAAACTGGCTGTTGATCTCAAGCGTGTCTTAATGGGAGTTTGAAGCCGTCGAGTAAGTAGTGCGTACACATGTATAGCATTCGGTCAAATGAATAAATCAAAGCTTAATTGCGGAAAGTGCAGTCAGCGGGAGGTGCAAGGAGTTGAGGCATTGAGCGAGAACAAAGTAGTCCAACTACCTGCGCTTTTTGACTTTAAGTTCTAGACTTGCTGAATTTGTCAGTTTTTGACTTTCTTCCGTGACACCTTCGATAGATGTCCTTGGATACAGCTATTCCTTCCAGCCCTCAATCTTTTGGTTCAGAGCCATCACGACAATTATAATCCGATGGGGGAACAGCAGACTCTTCTTGCCTTTCCTTAGTCTTGATCCAGGATCCAGAAATGCTCAATGGAATTCACTACAACCCATTAGGCCCTCTGCACTGCAACGCTTGAGCTCTGGATGCTTTACCTATAGAATGGACGATGAATAACTAGCTCGAAGTCACCGCCTGTTCTTATGGGGAGGAGGCCAATGACGCTGGAGTAGTTCCACTGAGCACTTGAGATGAACCCGATGGAACCCTACACAGCAACTGTATTCCAGGATGAGGATTTGTGGAAGTCATATCAGATTTTGCAGCTCCTTCATCCAACTGCCCAGCCTTCCTAGTCCTAGCGACTCGTTCCCACATCCCTCTCTTCCAGTCAAGAGATCATCATCCAAGCCCCTTCACTCTAGATTAACTCTACATACTATGCAGGAGACGGCATATTAATATCCGATCTCAACATGCCGCCTCAATGCTTCCTTAGAGCGCTAATCTCATTGACGTCCCGAGCTGCTCATCCTCCTCTGCCCCTCGATGATGAACAGGTAGCGCCGACGTAAGGATCCACTGCACTGTGTCATCACTTTCATTGGAATTAGCCGATTTTCCGCCTCACAGCCCATCGTCTTCTGTGTAATTGGCACAAAAATCTTTCCGAAATGTCGTCTGCTTGGCCTCATATATCGCTCCCGAATTCCATTTCTTGGACACACCTCATCCACTGCAATGACGAAGTTCGACTTCTGTCTGAGGCATCGATCGTCGTCGAGTTGTTCGAGTTGTCACCTGCCACTAATCGTTCCAAATTGCTTTGCGCCAACAGCTCTCTAATCAAACGACATCCGGGGATTGCATCACAGCAGCTTTCGACGCCCACCGGGTGCTCCCAGAAAAATAGCTTCCTATTATTTGAAAAGCACTCTATCTACCCGTTACTTTTTCACACCGATCAGTGACAATGTAGGCACTCTCAATGAATATCTTAATCGATCCCTCCCTTCTCATACCAACAGTGTCCCTCATTGGCCATGAGCAGCCCCTCGTTCACACTGCGACTTTCTCAGTCTCACCTTATACCGTTCCATCGATTTTCCACTTGAGCACTACCTATGCGCTCTCCACTAGTCCTCATGATGTCTCTCCCTCGGCTCCGCCCCCTGGATACGGTAGAATCTTAGGGTTTGCGCATATGCAAACATAAAGCTATTCCGATGTTATGACAAGAAATATGATAGCAGCAAAAAGTGCGCCATTTTCATTTGAACACAACAGACCATTTGCTCCTACAGAGAATCCTTTTCCTGGAAGAGGAGTGGGAGCTGTTTTGGGAGCGGGAACGTCAGGGTAACGTAATCGTGAGGAGAGCAGATATTGCTAGTATGTCGGAAAACGATAAACGACCCATCATGAGATCCAGGAGGTTGGTAAGGTGCTTGTCAAGCCTCTGAGCCCTTGCCCGGCATAGTTCAGGTCTACCTTTGAGGGCAGCCCGTGACAAAGCGACGGGTGAGGAGAGTACAAGATTTTTCACCAGAAATACTCTTTCCAACTCATGTCCCATCATGGTCCATCACAGTTTTCTTATTCACATTCTCGCTGAGCCCAACATTCTTGTCTTGTACTGGTAATTCTATGAAGTCAAGCAGTAATTAGGTTGACCTTATTCACAGGCATAGTCTTTTTACATCATTTTGATCTCTTCTCTTCACCCTTCTCTTATTATTGGACTCTCTTTTAGTTCCTCATCACTGTTCTCCAAGGTGAATTCGCCAGTACGACCCTAAGTTCGACCAGAAAAACCAAAAGCAATACTTTTGAGTGGATTGGTTGCTGCACTGAAATGTCCCTTCTTCCCCCACGTTGTCAGCAAACAGATGCAAAGCACTCAATTTTGAGCGTGGATAGAAAGCTTTGCCCCCGCGTCATGATGTCCGGAAGTCCTAAAACATAGCGACACAGGAAACGCTTACATTTGTCGCTGGTTGGCGGCAGCAGTTGGCGAACGATTTCATTACGGGAATTATTTGCCGTCACCGTGGTGGCCGATGGGATGTTAACACGCCATTTTGCACCTGGACGGTGACGAAGGGCAGCCGGCTACCAAGAAACGCCTCCTACATCGACGACGGCACCATGGTGTTCCGTTGTGTTGAACGACGACAAGCGAACAATGTCATCGATGACTAATGTTTGTGGGTCAGAAGCAAGCCTACGACAAACAACGACATTCTGGAGCCTTTCGTACGAGTTTTCCGCACTTCCGTCATCATTGTGACTTTACATGAACGTATGCGCTTAACTGCCCTCTCGCTGTTCATACCAAATCAGCCGTGCTTTGCTATGAATGAGAATCTGCGGTGAGGTCGCTATGGTCGTTTTACGTCACCTCCTGTTGCTTTTCGTATCGCGAACCTCTCTTCACTGTGATTTGTTTGTTTTTATTTGAGACTTCACCGTTCGTTAGAGACTCTCTGTCTTCGGAAGGACGTCCCCTTAAAACGCTCCATTTGCTTGCTATTAAATTGCTCACGAATTCATTGGATGTCCTAGAACAGTTGCGACGGGGGCCATCGTGTGCCATCGTCCATCGCCCGCGTTTTCGGATGACATCTTTCAGTCAGCCATTTCCTAATGAATTCGCATCACCTCATAATGCACTTGACATTATGCACTCGTAGCTCTATAATTCATCTCTCTGTGTCATTTTTGTGGCTTTCGTCACCCTTCGATAGCAATCCCTCAGCGTGCCATTTCTGGGTGCACCCTAATACTCTTTAGCAACTTCCTAGCGACAAGACAATGTTCGAAGCCTTAGGTTGTCCTCTTCTGCTCCATCTTTGCCTTTCTCAGTCTTTCCTAGCTGAGTTTCTCGTCGTTTCCGATCACTCTCGCCCATTTGCCATCAGGTTCGACCCGTTATTCTAGATCCCTTCTCTGTTGACTACCAATCTCGGAATGGCTCAGAGTATTCCGAGGTCGTTCAACGACGCATGGGAGACGGGCAAACAACACTTCAGCGATGTTAAGCAACCAATTACGAGGTAAAGATCAGTTTTTCAGTTCCGAGCCTCTTGCTTCATTCCTACGTATGCGTTTTTTCTCCCACAAGCGCACTAATAATATTTTAGCTTGTTTTCCCCGTAGCCGAGCATATCAGTAATCAAGAGGCAATAACATTATCGACTTTCCAACAACCCTCAGCAGATTATGGTTTCTTACGATTAGTTCTCTATAAGCATAAGTGCCTACATATGCATTAATAAAGGGGATTTGTTAGGATGTGGGACGCGATGGAAATACGAGTACCCCATTGTTGGATGAAAACCCGAATGGCATTGATGAAACGGAAATTAAACGACTCCATCCGACCCCACAGCCTCCGATCTCTGGTCTTTATGTCTTTTACTATAAAAAAGGTGGTAGAATTTATAATGTAACAGCACTTTCTCGCTGTGTCCCTTGAAATTCCAAAGATCTTTCATATTGTTCTCAAATTGCCAATTTGGTTCACCCTGATAACGCTCGAGGAAGCGAAACACACTTCTTACCACGTTCGTAACTTAATGTGCAGGCTCAAGTTCGAAACTTGCGTCACTCCGTATTTATGTTGATTGCGCAGCGCATCAGTACCAAAAACACTTCTACACTTCTCTCACTTCGCTTCTTGCTTGACTTCTATTTCCATTATTAGGCCTGTGGTGTAGAATAAATCCAAGGAGATAGCTACTTTGACATTTTCGGGTTCCTATTCTTGCCGCTTTTCTTCGGTGAATCTAAACCAGCACCTGAAAAATGATATTTAGTAGCAGCAGGTCATTTCATTTATCCCTCAAGGTTCGATAGAGGGCAAGAAAACTATCTCAGGCTTACAGGGGTCTTTGGCATACTAGTTATAACATCAGATGTCAAGCCTTAGCATCTGCGCAGTAGAGGACAAATATTCGGTGCTGATTTTCTGAGTGAGGATGCGCCATGAAAAGCGATTCTCAATTTCCCATCTTTTCTAAGACTGTCCTCCTTTTACTCATGTGATAAAGAAATCACAATCGTTCAAACGTTTCTGTAGTCCGACTTTTATGGAACATCCTCCCAAGTAGCGAACTTTTTACGTCTGCATAAGGCTTACGGTAGGAATAAGAAGACTTCTCCACTGAGTCCATACTTAATCAATACGAATACATATGCGACCTCCTGTACAGCTCGGCGCCTTGTAAATAGAAGCAGATGATCAGACCCATGAGACCCTCAAACTCTTGATATCTCAGCAACATCATGGCGTCACAATGCTTGAACTGAGTTTGTGGAAGAGCGGTTGCCAAGTTTTCAAACGGTTGCGAGTGCTCTCTTTCCATTTCAATGATGGTGTCATTGATTATTAACGATAACTCCATAACTAAACTTCCTAACTCCATCTTTATAGCCAGTAATAGAAGTAGCACCCAGAAGACAGTGTAGATATAGCTGCATGTCTACCGCAACCTCTCAATTAGTTATACCTTCATCATGTGCTTCGGTTTCCTTTCCGATCATCCTACAGCGCTATTCAATTTGTAAATTAACTTCTACCTCCAGACGTGGAAGCAATGCCCTTCAAGGAGTGAAACAACCAGTAAAATGTGTTACGGTGTTGTAACATGTTCTACTGGAAAAGTGCAATTACATCTCATGCCCGGTAATGAGTACGGCTGGTATGAGTGATAACAAGAATGGTGACCACCTCTTATCATTCATGAAAGAGTTGAACTCGAGTAATGAGGGAAAAGTAGGATTTGCACTCGAAAAATGTCGATACAGTTGTGCAAGAAGGAGGATTCCAAGTATAAACGAACATGCCGGCTGGCCAACTTATAAGGTGGCTTGAACACATCACACAATGACAACACAGGAACTCCAGCTTGTCTTGAGCAGTATTGGCTGTTGTGGGTGACAAATGATTGGTGCAATAGCAACGACACACTAGCCGACAAGCCAATTGTCTTCATTATCATTATAACTACTTAGTATTTTTGGAATTTAGAAGACAAAGAAGCTGAATAATTCTTTACAGCTGCAGACATCGTAATGAGTACAAAATACTCCTTTTACTCGGCCGCTGAAACTGGTGCAACGGTGAGAGATAATGCCTCAATAAGTTGGTGTCTTCCATCACTCCCTAACAACATTATCAATTTTTATCACTTTCTATCACTCACTGTCAATGCTCCTCTTTATCGTTGTTTTTAGCAATACTGTAACAACACTGCGAATACGTGATTTTTCTCAAAATCTCTCCAAATCACACGTTATCACTTTCTACACCTTGCTGACCATTTTCATGTAGTTCTCTTATGATAGTAACCAATTAAATCGCCCGGCTAACGCAAGGTTTCTTCGTCTTATTTCAAAGTTGTGATGGTCGGCTAACTTTTTCTTCGAAACAAATGATACTTTTTTGTACGCAAAATTTAGCAGAGGACTAACAGGGTAGTGCAAGTGCTTTTCGTTTTTGAAAGTCCATAGAAAATTTGTCTATCGGGCAACCAAAGAATTGAATGACAATCAAAAATGTCTTCAAGTGATGGTAACATCTTTGTCAGATATCGTTATCAATAGAACTTCTTCTTTCTACGGATTCTCATTAGTTGGGAATCCCAGATTATTGGCGGTTGGATAAGTTAGGAATCATATCGACAAAAAGAGAAATCGTGATTTCTCATTGTAACACAAACCTTGGTGGGTAGCGGTTATAGTCTAGAAGTAAGAAATGAACCAGCTTCCCAACTCCTTATAATGCTGTGCCTTTGATCAGTGTCTAACACAGCACGCTTACTGTGATCCTACTTTACCATCCCGTCTTATCGATTGAAACATACTGAGGAGCTTAAGCTTCACCAGAAATACCGAAGACATCAAAATTTCAATTGTTACATAGCTCTTGCTCCCTAAGACCCTTTATCGGCTCTTATCATTTGTTATCAGTTCCTGTCACAAAGTACGACGACCCCATCACATCCTATACAACCTACTGAAAAGCTAAGATCCACTTTTAACGCGAAGTACATACAGACCTAGTCTCGCCTTCTTTGACTCGTTGTCATTCCCTACCAGTTGTTGTGAATACTTGTCCTAGTAGGGGGTGTGGAATGGGAATACTCTTCATATCCCACACCTCCCACTAGAGTGCCAAAGCTCCACTTAACACGTAGGGCGTCATAAACGTAATGGCACTCGCCTTTTATGGCTCGTTATCAGTTCCTACCAATTATTATCAATCCATATCACCAATCCTTCACAGTACCTTTACGTCCAACGCCACCTGCCAAAGTGCCAATGCTTCACTGTTACCATACAACGGGTATGGGATCTTGAGGCCCTTGCCTTGTAGGGCTTCCTATCAGCTCCAATCAATTTATATATCTTTCTATTATCTACCGCCAGTGTTTCCACCCTGCCTCCTTTACACCTTCCAAACTTGAACGCTCCAGACTTGAGGGGGCAGGAGTTATGAATTTCTTATCAAACACACACACATTACGTACTTAGACTTAGTTCCTCCCATGCCGTTGTCGAAATATCGGGCGATGAAATCTTTCCACTGTTGTCGGTCCTGTCCAATGCCTTCTCCTTCGTCCCTGGAAACATTCATGACTTGTCGTGGAGGTCGTTGTCAAATGTTCTTTTCCACGTGTTTCTGGGACGGCCTCTTCCTCGCTTGGCTCTTTTAGGTGTCCAATACATAGCCATTTTTGGGATACGTTTCTGCGACATACGCAACTGGCCAATCGAAGTCTACGCCGTGTCACAGTCACGTGGAGGCTATTCATACCAAAGCGGCGCAGAATTTCCTAATTCGTGACGTGATCCGTGTACCGTACTTTCATGATCCTTTGCAGACATCTCTGGTATCCATCCTTTTAGCTAAACTCGCCATATATTTCCATGCTTCGCTTGCATAAATTGCGGTAGGGATCACAATGGAAGAGCCCAGGCGGATCTTGATGTTTCGAGATATGGACGATAGTGACCATATTGGCATACATACATATATACATACACAATTGTATGGTTGAGTAAAAAGTTTTGATCGGCTTCTCAATCTACACTTTGAAAGTCTTATTTCTATTGAAAGAGGATCTCAAGTAGTAATATAGTCTCCATCGTTGTCCCCAACACACGTCTAGCAATCCGGCAGTTTCTTGACTCCTGAAGCCTAGAACGGTGGCGGCCGCGATTCGAAAGATCTGGAGATCTCATTTTTGAGTTCCGGGCAGTCATCAAAATTTCTACCGCGAAGGTGATGCTTTAGGGCAAGAAATAAATGGTAATCAGACGGAGCGAGACCTGGCGAATAAGTAGAATAGGTTACACTGCCCATCCAAATTCGGCAATTAACTGACAAAACACGCAGCATGCGGTTAAGCGCTGTCGTGAAGAAGGCAAACATTTTCACGCTGCGGACGCTTCCTTCGAACAACGTCGGCCAAACTCTATAGTTGAGAAGCGTAAATCTCGGCGGTCACGGTGGAGCAGTCAGTAAATTGTGCAAAGTAGAGCATTCCCTGAGAATGTCCACCGACGACACAGTAAAACCTTTCTAGGACATAGTCCACATCTCTATTAGTCTTGGAGGCGTTTCGTCATGAGGCACCGTGGGCTGAGATACAATAACCCTTCTGGATGCACTACAGATATTTGCGACAGCCGTCGGTGGATTATGCCCTTACAGTAATTCGTGATAGACGATAGCTCTCAGACAGCTTCGGACGGCAGTTGAAGGTTGAAGTCATTTTCGCGAAGCACTTACAAGGAGATGCTTATATACTTACTTACTTACTTACTTACTTAGACGACCCGTCCATCAGCACGGCGATTGGCCTTGCGCGGGTCCCAACTTCTTTTCCATTGTTCTCGATCTTGAGCTCTTGTTGTCCAGTGCGTAGTCACCCTAAAGGACTCCGGATCATAGGCGTTGTTTCGATAAGATAGAGAATCTGCCCATCGTAAAGGAGGACGGCCATGTGGCCACTTCTTCTCTCGTGGGTACCATCGTATAGTGGCCGAGCTCCATCGTCCATCCTCTCTTCTCATTAGGTGTCCGGCAAATCTGTGCTTCGCTTCATCGACGTGAACTAGAACGTCTCTAACTTTCGACATTGCTCTGATGTCAGAATTGTGTAGTTTGAGCTCTCGTTGCCGACTCAGTGTTAGTCCCAAAAGACGACGCCCAATCGAAGCCTGGGTGGACATTAGATTTCTTTCCAGTGATTTCGTCAGAGCCCAGGTTTCTCCCGCATAGCTGAGGGCAGGTAACACCGTTGAATTAAATAAGTCTGCTCGAAGTTTGCAGTCCCTGGTGTCTTCTAGTACGCTTCTTATGGAGTTAAATGCTGCCCATCCAGCCTTGCGACGTCTTGCTAGCTCTCTAGTTAAGTCGTTCCTCATGTTAAGCTGGCTCCCGAGGTACACGTACTCGTCAACGTCTTCGATAGCACCTCCTTTAAGAAGCACAGGGGTATCGCCTGAAAATTGGTTTCGCATTACTTGGTCTTAGAAGTATTGATGGTGAGACCACAGTGGCTTCCTTCCTCATCCAGGCGATGCAGCATCTCAGAGGCGTGTTCTGGAGACTCCGTGATTAACACGATGCCATCGGCAAATCGCAAATGGTTAAGACGCACACCGTCGATGTTGACACCATAGTTACTCCAGTCGCAGCGACGTGTGACATGTTCTAAGCAGGCGGAAAACAGGTTTGGCGATATAGGATCTCCTTGTCGTACTCCTTTCTGAACTGCTACTACAACGCCATTGTAGAAAGGATGGAATACCGTTGTACAGTGTGAGTAGCATTCTCGTAGTACGTCCACGTAGATCCTTTCAACACCTTGCTCCTCCAGCGCCTCCCAGACCTTTACTGGCTCCACCGAGTCGAACGCCTTCTTGTAGTCAATAAAGGTCATTACGAGGGGAAGGCGATGTTCCCGGGAAGCCTCGATAAGACGTCGGCAAGTTGCGATGTGGTCGAGGGTACTGAAGTTTCGACGAAAACCCGCTTGTTCTACCGGTTGAGCCTCTTCTAGGGTCCTACGGATTCGTGCCAGTATACAACGTGTGAATACTCTATAAAGTACTGGCAAAAGCGTGATAGGACGATAGTTCGCTAGATCTTCTTTGTCGCCCTTCTTGAACAGCAGCACCGTCGAAGACTGCTTCCACGCCGTTGGAACCGTACACTCCGCCAGGTAGCGGGTGTATCGCCTTGCAAGTGCTCGATATAAAGGAGGTCCGCACGCTTGTAGAAGCTCCACGGAGATGCCGTCTTTCCCCGGCGCCTTGCCTCGAGGCATCGTTTCAATCGCATGACGCACTTCTGATGACAGAAAAGGCAGCGTTTCTTCCATAGCTGATCTCTCTTCGCTCGCAACTGGGAGGTCCGATTTGAACAGAGCGGAGTAGAACGTTGACAAGATCTCTTCCATTCCAGGAATGGAGCAGCACCGAGTTCCATTCGCTTATATATCCTCCTAAAAATACAGGTTAGGGATCGGTCTACCATAACCCATTAAAAAGCCCTTCCGAGCGGTCCTAAGAAAAAATCTAGAAAGGGACGAAGAGTCGATCAAAACTTTTTACTCAACCTTATATACATACATAACACACACACCCACACACATACACGCACAGAGACGAACAAACTTACACTTTTAGCGAATTATACATGGTAGGATTGCATGCTCTATCCGTATTATTTGCATGAGCGACTTTGGTGATGACCTTCAGCATGAAGGAATAAATGCAAATGCATGCCAGCACCGTGCAAAGATCTATACAAGTCTTCATCAGCCACTATCACTCTCTATCACAAACCTCAGTCTTCACTACTTATTCCCCCGTTTCCTTTGAACGCTCCAGACGAAAGGCAGAGGAAATATTGAATTCCCGATTGAACACCTATGCACAAACACAACGATCGGCATACAGCAAGATTATCCATCTTGCAACGCAATGAGTCCTGGACGTGACCAGGGTTGACCAATTATCCATCGTATGGAGGACTTTCGAATCGATTCAGTAAACTCAAATTGGATACGATCAGGTTCTGCGCATAAGAAAAAGCGGCTATTTCCGCTGTGACATTCGAATTTAAATTTGATTCCATTCATTTAAATTCAGACGATAAGACCCTATTTTCAACAGCAGTCGAGAACATTTTCTAACTGGGTTTCAACGCTTTGGTTGACGAATAAGCAGAAGTGAGCCTGAGCTGCATTTTGTATGATTGCCAAGAAAAATACGGCCTCTTTCAAGCTGATCACGAACTGCAGCTAATGAGCAACCTATTCCGTTGCAAAAGAAACCATCTCTCATCCGACATCACAATTGCGAACCTTGACGGGATTGGGCGAGGGGGCGAGACCCCATCAAAGCTTCTGCCATATGTAGGTGTGGTTGAGGTGTTCCACAAGGCAATCCACAGGTCTAACAGCAATTGGCTTGCGTAACAATAGCAAAAAGTCACTACCTGGAATTATCCGCTCTATTGAGCTCTGAAAACACTTCAATGCATAGCATTGAATGTGCGGGAAACGTTCACTAAATGGGTTAGGGTTCGGGAAAGAAGTAAGTCCAGTCATGGAGGGGCCAGGCAATTACTTCATTGTTCACACGTATATGTAATTTCAGTCATGAGTGCATAGTTATTTGACTTTCCTTCTGATCAATGCAACGTCAAAGACTTGTTGCTTACTTCAAGAGTCTTTTCGGCTCTTGATAGATATGCTGCCAAAGAATCGGCTCGAAGGGGGGAGGAGGATCGAAGAACCGGATTAGTTCCTAGCGACATTTGGTTCAATGGGAGCAGCACCTCAAGAGGATGATATCATTCTCTCGGGTACAGCCAGCGAACTACGTAGATGATTATACAGCTCAGCAAATCCCTCCTACGATCAGATAAAGAGTTCAAACTCCATGACATTACTGAGAATGAAGGTACTTGTAAAAGAATTCGCGGAAGCTACAACGGCTCCATTCTCAGTCAAATTCGATTAGTTAAATGATCAGTGTTAATGATTAAAGCCATAACGCTAGTAAACACAACCCTACACATTGCTAGCCCCACATGCCCTATTAGCAATATGCCACCACTTTCAGGATTTCCCGAGCTCTCAGCCTCTTTCTCGAATCTCAGGGCGATTCAGACGAAGATGATTTCTGGTCCCATCTGAAGTATCTAGAGAGAACAGGACCAAAATATGAAGGACTAACTGACTTTGTAATATTTTTTGGAAGACAGGGTTTCTGGATTCGTTGCTGTTCCCTGGCGAAAACAAATGCACGTAATTGCTCAGGCAAATTTTTTTCAGTTGTTCTTTGGGTTCCTTGCAGAACCTTTTGGAAGTAACAAAGACAATAATGGAGGCATGCCGCGGGACGCAGCGGATTTCCAATGGAGTAGGCTATAATGGGTCTGACTGTTGATAAAGGCTTTTTCGTGACCACCTAATCCAAAAGGGCCAACCAGCTCGGGCGATCTTCTCCATCTTAACTACCGTGGCCGCATTAGTGATGAATTACCGTATCAGTGAAGAGAGGCATGAGAATAACCATGACAAAACTGTGCAAAATTTCTAAAGGTGTCCCTCAAAAAAGAACGTTTTTCGAAGCGAAGCAGGTGGAGTGGAGAAGATTCTAGTACGGAGCAAACAAACATAATTTCATCTTTACTGTCCTCGTCAACAATTGTAACAGCACCCAAATTAGCTGGCGTTTGAAGGGTGTTCATATAGTAGTGTTTTCGACTTTTTGTTTCCCTTTCCTCTAATAATGAGCCACTGCTGGTGATGATGTAGAATTAGCTCGACAGCACTACCTTTAAAGGCACAGTTCACGATGATTCGAGGGGCGAGGAAGCCAAAGCTGTTCCGCCCCTCGATCGATGTCACGTCAGACGAGTGTCGAGACAATACAGATTGCTACCGTAGTCTGTTATTCGCACCAAGACCCACACGTACGCAGTGAGACACATTGTATAGCCCGTCCAAACGCCCCACTCTTCTTCATTTCTCTGGTCTCATTCTCGTCCAGCCCCCTTTTTAACGGTTTTTTCGAAGTCTTTTTTCACTTTGGAAACACCGATTCACGCAGTTACTTCACCTTCATCGCACTATTTTCGATCTTGTATCCCCTTTTTCATCATAATCTGGAATACCCAAGATTATCGTGAACTGTGCCTTTAGGCTAAAAAGGGTAGCTTCGATGCGATCAGCTGATCTTTCCCCTTTACACTGTTCATGCTCAAGCACATTATGCCTTTTGCGATTTGTTCCTAACTACCGTAATAAAATCGCTCATACAATGATAGTTGTGATTGTGATGGATTTATTGAGCTCATCTTATGTAGAAGGGCTGCAATTTCCTAGCTCAACCCAAATTTCAACATTTACGCTAGCGAGAACAGAGGGCTCAGCAAGGTGAGGTCTAGAATAGTGGATAAGCACTCTTGCTTCAACTGTTACCGTATTGGTGAGGAAGGACTTACTTATGCGAGGTTGAGTGCATGGCTGAAAAGTACAAATGCCTTGACGTGAGTAGATGAATAAATTACTACTAAGAGTTATTTGAAACAATTAGCCGTCACCCAGAAGAACAACAGACTTGGTTCATCAGCGACTCCTATATAAATCACTGGAAAGGCAAAAACCCTTACAAAACCAGCAAAGGCTTCTTGCCTATAGGAGTCGTTGATGAAAATTCTTTGCATGGAATTGGAAGATACCGCTCAATGGTAAGAAAGAAAGGGAAAGGAACCGTTTACACTAGGCAGAAGGTTTGGTCGCCCTTCGATACCGCGATTTTCGGAACGAATAACATTGGGGAGTTGAAAAGAAATTTGAAAAGGGAGAAAATTCAACTTACGGGGTTAATCCTGTGCTATGAATGCAACATAGAAGAATTGACAAAGGGCTTAGAGTCACTGCCTTCACTCAGTCATCAAAATCGCTTTGAAAGAGATAGAGATGGAGTGAAAGTGAACTCAATTTCCCAATTACAGTAGTTATGCAATTGCAGCTGCCAGTGTTTTTCAGTGAGCTCTCAGATGTCCCTTCTAATGATTTCATGCAAATACTTGATGGTAAGGGGTGGTGTAACAACGAGTGATGAATTAACATACAAGCACGGTCGGGAGCCCAAAAACCCAAAGTCCTTTTCCGTCCATATCAGTTGACTGCCGCCAAACTCGTCCTGGAGGATAAAAGCACTGAGTTGTACATCGGATGACTATCGCATGTCGTGTACGCAATGAAGACGCCACCACGATTGTCAATGGAAGTCGATCGTTGGGTGTGATCCAAATCGGGACCTACAGACGCCAAACGGTTCATTTTTCACCCTCATTTTTTGGTTCTCTCCATGCCAGCTATATTTAGCTATTCGATGACGACAGCGTGTAACTGCAGACCGACCTTGGTTGATGTCCAAATCAAAGTTTTTAGTGTTGTAAGCAAGTCAGCTGCCAATAATTCGGTTCAGGGAGGCGTTTTCTGCCTCCCAGCTCACAACGATCTGGTAAAGCTCACCTCCAGGAAGGAATGGGATTCACGATTTAGAGGGACATTTCTGAAGGTGACAAATCAGGTTCCAGAAGGAAGTGTACCCATTCAACGAAGGATTGTTGCCTTTTTTATCTGAACTATAGCAAGAACATGAAGTGGATGAAAGGCATTGGTTTGCTGCCGGGAGGTGGGCCTGATTGATTATGATTGACGAATCTGTTGGGGGTGTGATGGAACCAGCAAAGGGCATTGCGACCGATTAAGGCAACTTTTCCTAGCGCTTCCATTACAAACATAACCGTGTGGTTACTAAACAACAAATGAAACCTATTCTGATTCTAAGAATTGGTACCTTTTCGCCGCCTTTTCATATTTCTTCGCACATCCAGGAAAGCGAAAATACAGCGGACAGTAGGAAATCAAAATCTGAGGAGATTAATGGGCTACAGGTGGAAAATCTCCAAAAAAGAAGTGGGAAAATCAGTTCTGGAACGAGAAATCATGGTATTGCCCGTAGGAAGTGGATTCAAACCAAAGTGATGTTGAATGAAACCAAGATCAAGTAACCCAGTAAAAAGAAATATGAAATGGCAGAGGTGCTGTGAAGAGCTGGCAAAGAGATGATGAAGGATAAAGCAAACGACATAAATAAAGAAAAAACTGGCTAAAGTGCGTTAGGAACGGAATGGTCGCATCGCGGTGAGAGGGGCGTCGCGCGCGAAGGGATGTAGCAGGATGCAGCAGTGGGTAAGAAAAACAAGAGCAAAAGTACTAATAGTAGAATTGTGCATAAAATAATGATCGCATATCGATTGAGCTGTATGAAGAACGCTAGAGCCGTAATAACGGCAAATGAGTGGTCCGCGACAGCCGCGTGCGGGAAATCGATTACCCAAAATCGTTCCTAACGCCCGTCTCCTTTGGACGAGCAGTACAAATGTGTGTGCCATTGCGTAATATGGATACAGTAGGCTGCTTGCAACGTGTACGCCCTCTTGCGAATGGTGCAACCCTACAGTCTCTACAACTGCGTAAGAACTTGTCCACCTTGGGTGTGTACGTCGGGTAAGCCGGCTAGGAGCAATTATTACGCCCTACCTTGACCGTTTTTTGAACTGACCTGACGTCCTTCATGCTACCCTAGAGGTGTAATAAACTCGAAACCATTATTACCGTGAATTGTGCCTTCGAAGCATAGCTCGTGATGATCAATTAGGTAAGGCATACTTCCTGTCGAGGAATATTCAACTGTTCGGTTTGAGAAAGATTTGAGTGAATATCCGTGTTTACTACGTTCATCTTCAGGATACTGAACAAAGGAGCGCAGTTTCGAGATGAAGAAGATGGCTACGCAGCGGGGTAAGTCATTTCAAACTCGATGTGTGTAGTGGTATACAAATACGATCAGATTGATTATTTATTTATTTACACATTTCTAATATACTTTCTCGACATTTGTGTTCTCCTCTTGATATGCTACAACTCAGTATCAAAATATGGGTCAGTTATAAATGGGAGCAATGATCCGGGATCGGGTGAAATCCCTAACAAGTCGTTCCCATTCATAATGGTTTTTCATGTTATGGAATGGAATATGGCTCTCTTAACATATTTCCTTGAGCTCAGTCTGTTTATAGAACCTTTCCGCTTTACGAGAAAAAGAATTAGAAATGACCTTGCATATTTGTGAAAAAGTCACCGGAAGAAGGCTTAAACTGGAGTGAACAGCAGTCACAGTGTGACTCTCCTAGCTCTAAACACGTTTTACTTGCGCTCAGCCCTCTGAACTTGGTAAAAGTGCTGTGAAGTCTCAAGTCTTCAGACTTTATCGAAGTTTCGGGCGTCAATCGACCCCGTATTTGGAATTGCGCCCACGCAACTGACGTCCAATGAGGATTGCAGTGGAGGTTAGAATGCGTGTGGCTGCTTTCAAACCTCCATTTCCTCTCTCTTTGTTTCGAGAGAAGATGGAGGTTGAACCCTTCGAAGGGGCTGACCGACCGTCTGCCTCCTCCCTCTCCCCTAGCACTGCCTCGGCACGCCGGCACGCCGGCACGCACGCCGGCGGACTATGGAGCAGCCTGTGCGGCCTATAGAATGACTCCCGGTGGCCAGCCGATGTACAAATCAGCACTTTTATCCACCCAGACGAGTCCCGCAAGGGCGAAAGGCTTGGTTGGCATATGTCATCCTCGATCCCGAACCCTGGACCATGCGCTTATGATAGTGTGCCGCTTGCCCTACACCACCTCCGCCCATGAGAGTCATACTACTGAACAATTTTCGTTATCTGTCGAGTTTGAAAGAATGTACGTAAAAGGCTGTGCACATTCTTTTTGTTCAGACGGATCTATCCCATATTTTCGGAAAAAAGTAGATCTTATCTGCGATCCATTAGTTTTCATTGAATATTTCAATATCAATATTGAACGTTCATATATTTAGAGGGCAAAATTCTGTAGTGGATGAGGGCACTAATGTCTACTGTTATGATCAGAATTCGGATGGCATGCACGTCCACGCCAACAAAGTGCTTCAGGTCAGTCATGCATATGGATGTCTGCTATTCGGAGAGAATTGTCCCAATTTTTCATATTTTCGTAAAAACTCGTAGCTATTTGAGAATAAGTAAAACTTTGAGCTTGAGGGAGCAGATAATGATTGAGTTTGTAAAGCTGAGTTGTAGTTGTGACAGACGGAATTAGATGAGGATAGTCTTTTAAAAATGAATGTAGCATGGCAGACCTTAAGCATCATTACAATTGCTACTCATTGCGCAAATTCAGATGGTGGAGAATGCTCAATGTTGCGCCTGTCGGAAGCGATGGCAGCTGGCCATTTTGGCCAACATCGGCTTCATGATCGTGTTCGGAATTCGTTGCAATTTTGGTGCTGCCAAGAATCATATGTTCAAGAACTACACCGATCCATGGGGTCGTCATCATGTGAGTTCGCATTCGAAAATTTGCATATACTTACACTTTTACGTGTGCAAACACCGTGTCGATCAGTTCCCGCTAAACAGTGAGTGATCAACTATTGAGCCTACAGGTGAAACGGTTTTTTTACTTGGGCCATCTACAACTGAAATCAGTCCTCGGATCTTTCACGTTTTGGTCTTTGAAGTTTATGATAAATAGTTAGTTTATGATAAAACTGGATTTTGGGTATTTCCGTAGAATATACCTGTGACCCCTAAGAATAGCCTAAGGGACGATGTCGAATAGAAAGATGGCCTGAATAGGGCGCCATAGGGGCTTCAAAACCTGCTTACCATCAGACAACACACACATCCGAGTCAGACGAGTTCTCACGGCGTTATAGAGGTTGTGGAGATTGTACTATTCGTACAGGGCGCACATGTTGCACGCAGGCAGCTTACAGTAGCCTGCTGTACGCTCACGCTATGGCACGCACATTCGGACAACTCGTCCAAATACCCCTTCCAAGCAGCTTTTGTCGCCACTTTCTAATCCGATCTCTAATTTTACCAGTTTTCTAAAGCTTTATATTCTTCCAAAAACACCGAATTTTTGCATAACTCTGAACCATCTTTACATTATTCGTCTAGGACTGAATACCACAGAATTTTCATGATTTGTGCCTTCAACCAATTGAGGATTAATGGGAAAAACAAACACTCCAAAGAATAATCAACAAAAGAATTAAAAAACCAAAGTAAGACTGCCATGCTGACATTCATCGTAAAGGGTGCAAGTGATTGTCGTTCGAACTGAACTTTCAGTCCGCTTTATGACTAGTTGTGCCGATGGATAAATCTGCCGTCTCCTCTAATCTCTGATATCAACTAAGAGTTGGAAGCCCATGCATGAGGAATCAGCTCAGCTTATTAATCCGACTTTTTCATCAATAGCATAGTTAATGGATGTCATTGGGCTCTTCGGATTGCATCGAGGTTCAGATTTGAGCTTCATTGAAGAAATAAAACAAAGTTACCATCTCGTGATTGCAATGGTCAGGAGGCCATCCGACATTCAAAGCTATTATACATTTTGAAAAAACTGGTGATACAACAATTACAACCGGACTTCAAGCGTACCAGCCGAACTATTACCAGTTATTCGATCTGTCAATGAATTAGATAAAGAAAATAAAAACAGGCTGCCTCGGAAAGAAGTATGATGTCATCGAATCGAGAAGGATGCCTGTGGAGGATTATCTGCCGCTGCGGATTGAAAAGGCTTCTTCAAAAGACATTGAAGATAGTATGAGGAACTGACACGAAGAAGTCCAACGCATTAGTTTAATGAAATGTACTACTATTATATGAATATCCAAGGCAAGGAATGCCCTTAGAAGCCACGTTGCTCTTGAGATTATGCACACTGAGTGCGAATATCCTTATGCCAAAGGATTCGTTGTAAATGCCTTTACTCGCTTGTTCTCCTGAAAAGGTGCCTGAAATATTGAGTGGGAGAACAGCTTCTATGAGAAAATGCTCTAGCATGAGCAAAAGAACTACCCTAAAATTCCATAGATAAGAGCGGGTGAGCCTTCCGGTGAAAAATTAATTGGAAAAAATCGAAATTGAATGCAGTCACCCCTCTAACTTGATGGATGGGTAAATTAAACCTCGAGGAAGAAGTTAAGAAGAAGCTCCGCCCCTCAACTCTAAACCCCGCCCACTTAATAAACAATTCATATAGAAAAACAGCGATTTTTACGGATCGCTGTTTTTTTATATAAATTGTTTATTAAGAGGGCGGGGTTTAGAGTTGAGGGGCGGAGCTTCTTCTTAACTTCTTCCTCGAGGTTTAATTTACCCATCCATCAAGTTAGAGGGGTGACTGCATTCAATTTCGATTTTTTCCAATTAATTTTTCACCGGAAGGCTCACCCGCTCTTATCTATGGAATTTTAGGGTACTTCCGGACAGAAAACTCGAACCTGTTTGTATGATTTTCTGGCCCTCTACGCAATCACTCACTACAAAACAGAAAGTCTTCTTCCCTCGGTTTGTTTCTTTTATCTTCAGCTTTAGGCACCAACATCACGTTCTGGGTCTCAAAACAGAGGTATACAAAACAAAGAAGTAAAAAACAAAAAAAAACAAACAGAGTTTGCGTACGTTCGCTGAACAACAATCTCTTCCTTCATAAATTCATAATTGCAATGGAATATAAAAAAAGATGAAGGATAAAGTCTTGGGGCCTTAAACAATCCCGTCCGAGTGATGCGCCGACGCACTCGACTTCCATTCAGAATCGTAGAGGCGCTTTATATGCGTATGTGACCTCTAGAATAACTTGTGGTGGCTAGCTGATGTACAAGTCAGTGCTTTCATCCTCCTAGACGATTTGGTACCAATGGAAATACTCCGGAAGGATGGAAGGCTTGGTTAGCCTAGGCAGGTATCCGGGATTCAAACCCGTGACCGTACGCGCGTAATCTTGTGCGATTTGTCACTACACCATCTCCATCCATGCAGATGAAGATGCAACGGAGAGGGAGGGGAAAGACAAGATGTTTGCAATTGTCTGCAGAGCTTACTTTTGAATCCCACCCAAACTCTTAATGAACAGTGATGGAAACCCGAAATGCCGGATTCCGTCGTGCAACCTGTTCATACAATCACTCCTTACCACTCCTTTGGAAAGCCTCAATATAATATTGAAGCCTTAGGTACATGATTTCAATTGGACACGAGCCGAATTGAGCGTCATGGAAAGTTCGTTTTTCTACGGTTATCTCGTCACCCAAATCCCTGCCGGATTTCTCGCAGCCAAATTCCCTCCAAATAAGTACGTTGTCTCACTATGAACCTATTTTTGCCGAGCTTCAATTACCATAAACCTTATTTCAGACTTTTTGGAATCGCTATAGGAGTCGCTTCATTTCTCAACCTTCTTTTGCCAACTGGTTTCAAATCAAAGAATGACACGCTAGTGGCCATAATTCAGATTCTACAAGGGCTTGTACAGGTACCTTATTTTACTTGATTCTAGGATATGAAACATCCCTAAGATCTTTAAAATCTTGAGCCGGAGTGGCGACCTCCGGTAACCTGAGGTAATTGCGACTGTACGGAACTATTTCTTTGTATTTAGCAAGAACCGCTGACATCAACAAGCCAATATAGGAGGGGAAGGGGGGGGGGCCAGCTACATTTCCAATGCAATCACAATCCCGGTTGGTCAACCCAAATAGTTGCAAGATGAGTTTGTCATTTCAACTCAACTGTCCTTTTTCGACCTTCTTACCACGAATTGCCAAAGTGACGGTCAAGTAACCGAAAAATCGGTGGTAGGATCAACCGACATGTAGGATCAGGAGGCAGAGTACTTGTTTTAAGTTTCTGGGGTAATTCTCAAAATGCACTTGATATTACCTGCATCACCTGCCTTCCCGTTAAGTTGATCTCAAACTCAACTTAAAGAAATCGTTGTAATTTCATCAAGATAATCATCTGGTAAACTAAGTAAGGGCGTTCGAGGTGAGCGCCCGAGAATGCTCACGCTATCATAGAACAAACTGCAATTTGAACCTTAAATCCCATTTCGTAGAAATGCTCCTTCAGGGTGTCGCGTACCCATCGATGCATGGCGTCTGGCGATACTGGGCTCCACCCCTGGAACGGTCCAAACTGGCCACAACCGCCTTCACTGGTTCCTATGCTGGGGCAGTACTTGGACTTCCTGTGTCGGCATTTCTAGTTTCGTACGTAGGATGGAGTGCACCATTCTACCTCTATGGTTCGTCATTTCTTTACTTATATTACTATCCTAGAAAATTACGAAGAGTTTTTCGAGGTATCGCTGGCGTTATCTGGTCCGTATTCTGGTTTTCTCTGACTTTTGAAAAACCAGCTTACCATCCGACAATTACGCAAGAAGAGAAAAAGTTCATCGAAGACGCTATTGGGCACGTGTCTGCTACTCACCCTACAGTAAGTCCATTTTTCTTATCTATTGAGACACTTTCCAAGCCGAATCCGTGCCGAAAACATTCTTATCCGTGGGTCCTTTCCAAGTAGTCGTTTCAAGAAAACGATCTTCGGCTCAAGAGGATCGTCAGCTTCCTAAAAAAATATTTCCTGTCCGCTAGCCCAATATTGGGAGCCTTCAGGTGCTTTTCTAAAAAGAAGCTCTTGTTTCCAGTTCCATTCGATACCATGGAAAGCAATTGTGACTTCCAAACCGGTATGGGCGATTATAGTGGCAAATTTCGCTAGGAGTTGGACGTTTTATCTACTTCTACAAAATCAGCTGACGTACATGAAAGAGGCACTCGACATGAACATCAGTGACGTACGTCTTTGTTTTGAAATTTCATATTTCTAAGCACGGTTAAAATAGGTAGGTATCAAGAGATGGAAAGCGTAGAATGTTCTCAAATCTTCGAGAGGAAACTACCTATTTAGAAACTTCTCACTGAGGACTTAGATCTGACTCAATAAGGTTGCCCTTCCTTTTCTGCTACCCCAACTTTTGAGCATCATATTCCAAAACTCCTCTAAATTTAACGTGTGGTTTCCTCAAAAATAATCTTTAGGAGAAACTCATAAAAACTTCCCAGAAGTACCAATTTTCGTCTGTCTCTTTCAGTCTGGAATGCTTGCCGCTTTGCCACATGCTGTGATGGGCATTGTCGTTTTGTTTGGAGGACAACTCGCCGATTATTTGCGTTCGAATAAGATTCTTTCCACCACTGCAGTGCGTAAAATTTTCAATTGCGGAGGTGAGCCAAGCAAGGAAATTCATTTACGGCACATCCATTGGATTGACGTTCCCGTCAGTGCTTTTCGTTGAAAAAGAAATCCCTAAAACGTATTTAATCAGATCTTCCATTGAAACTGCTCATCATAAAATCCCAAGTGAAGCTGACCGAGCTCGACAATGTTTGAAAGAACCAATATCTATTAGTCGTTGCTATTCCTCCACATTCATTTTTCTTCCACAAACCAAGGATCGAAGAAGAAGCCGCCGTGTCGTCCTCGATGAACCTCGGCATAGTCACATTGCAGTTTTATTTGACTTAACAGTACACGAAGTTGGAAATGGTGGCTTTCGTTTCGGCAATTTCGCCTCCTTCCTAAGCCTGAAAAGGTGGAGACCAATCGTCGGCTAACCCGGCCAAATGTATCACTACCCTTCGAGACCAGTTCAGCCATCACATAATCAATAATAGGTGATTGAAAGGCTGTACCTTTCAGATCCAGCCCATAAGGTTGATAGTACAGTGGATATCAGGGTGATCTGAAGTCAGGGTCTAAGCTGGAAGACTAACATTATGAAGCGGGTTAGTTCCCGCATTATTGACATATATTCTCCCCTACAAAACATTTTTGTATGCCTTACCCGAGGCCAGAATGGTTTCAGCGTTTTGTACTCGGCTGTCCACGCACCATGACCACGATGGTGACCTCTAAATCGTCTGCATTAAAAGATCTCAATCTGTGGCAGCCTGCAGCACTAGATGCTCCTGACCTAGCCTTCCCCTCCAAATGCTTCCTAACACGCACATGAAAAGGTCTAGCCGTCTCCCCCACACCCCTCCCCCATATGTTCCTCTCCATTGGCTATTTCGACAAACTATAATGTAGACCACTGTAGAACGTTCGTGTTGTAGGAAAAGGAAGGAAAAAAATAAAAAAGGAAGGAAAAAAAACATCGGCCAGTCCCGTTTATGAAATGGGACCGCATTTTCCATAGGGGTTGTAGTGGGCATTGGGCGCATGGTACGCCTGGACCGGTATCATTCCAAGACTCGGTCCATATACAATGTGCGGCATGTTACACCACTTGGCACTTTTGTCCCCTACTCTTTATCTTCAGTATTGGATATTATGGCTACAGAAAGCTGCTTTGAAAACGTTTTCCTCCCTGAAACCATATGCTATAACATACCGCCCATTCAGGATTCGGCGGTGAAGCAGCGTTCATGCTTGTCGTTGCATATACCAATAAAGAATCGACTGCTATTCTAGCTCTGGTGCTAGCCGTCGGCTGTTCGGGATTCGCCATTTCAGGTATGTTGCTATTTCCTGAATCCTCAAGCCCCTCTACCACTCGGAAATCTCTTTCATAGGAAAAAAAAGATGTAATCCTAGGATTCAATGTGAATCACCTGGATATTGCACCCCGCTACGCAGCCATCCTCATGGGATTCTCAAATGGAATTGGAACGCTAGCAGGCCTCACTTGTCCAATTGTAACTGAAAAGTTCACTGAAAGTGGGCCTCATGGTTGGGTGAAGGTACGTCATTTTTGCTATCATGTCTGAAGTAGTGTTTCCTTTCAACAACCATCCACACAGAGAAACGCCGTTACCGGCTTCTTTACTACGTAGCCTGCTCTCCTGAATTGAAAAAACACTTTATGCCGCATAGGACGTTGGTCCTGACAAGATTGAAGCGCGAAAAGCATGAAAGGTCTTTTGTTGACTGTTTTTCCGCCGCAGGACGTGAGTGTGACAGGGTTGGCGAGCATGAGCAAAGTTCGGCCTTGGACGTGAGTCGAACCCGTTTTTGTGTTGTCCGGGCACCGTGCTTTTATCCCTTAAACTACCATAAAGTATCTAATCCTGGTTTTCATCGAACTTTCCGAAGTCTTCGTGGAATAGAATCCAACTCTCCATGGCTAGGGAGCAGCTCGGTATTTTCGTGGATCCGAAATCGCTCGGACCATTCAAATCAGCCATCACTTCAAATCCATGCCGTTGGGCCAGTGTTTTGTGAAAACCCAGCGTCTTGTGGTAGATAGACATGGTCAAAATACGGCTCCTCTTGTGAAAAAACTCTTTGCATGCGCGGAAACGCAAGTATTAGGTTGATGCATAATTATTGCGGATTTTTTCGCGGCTCTTTTTCTCTTGAAAGAATTTGACTTTCGGGTTCGGGTTTTTTCTAGAAATGATCTACTTGATCTCCTCTACAAGAATATACTCGAAAAACCATCCGTATATTTGCGAAGTTAGGCTTTACTACTTCGAGAAATATTGGAAAGTGGCGCACTCATTCCGCGATCTCAGTAACTTTTCAGCGATCGTTCATTAGGTGATCTAGTGAAAGTACACATGATGTCCTGGTGGTCAAACACGGTCAAATACGTCAAACATTCTGATATTTTTCATTTCCCTGCATTTGACCTGCCTCTATATATTAGGTTGATGAATAATTATTGCGGATTTTTCCAGCAAATTTTACTTAAAGAAATTACAGAAATACTAAGCAAAGACATGTTTAAATGATTACTCTGGAACTTATTTATCATCTACGCCAAGCACTGCTTCCCATTGATTAGTTAGTCGGATCCCAAAAGCAAAGAAGTTTTGATCCTTACGGGCGATCCACGCCTTGACATCGGTCATCAAGTCGTCCAAGTCGACGTAACCTCGATTCTCTAACCATTTTTTCGATGAGCGGTTGACGAGATAGTCCATAAAAAATCCTGCTGGTGAATATGTCAGATTCAGGGGCAGATCCCATTTCTTGGTTGGTTCTGGCTCATTGTTCGATTGCCGAAAAGTTACTGAGATCGCGGAATGACTGCGCCACCTTCCAATCTTTCTCGAAGTAGTTAAGCCTAATTTCGCGAACATGCGGATGGTTTTTTGTATATATTCTTGTAGAGGAAATCAAGTAGATCATTCCTAGAAAAAGCTCGAACTCAATAGTCAAACACTTACGGGACAAAAAAAGCCGCGAAAAAATCCGCAATAATTATGCATCAACCTAATAGTTTGAGGAGACAACAGTGGCGATTTGTATTCAGTATTGGGTTAACGACAAACTTCTACCATTTTTTATTGCTGAGCTTTACCAATTTACAAGAGGACGTGGTATCGTCTCCTCAACGGTGGTCTGCGCAGGCCGCATAAGGAGAAAGTTTTGAGATTTCATTGAAAAGACACGGTAATTGCCGCGAAACCACTGCCGAGGGAGGTGGAGATGGGGTGGGAGTTCCTTCACCCAGATCACATGGGATCAGGTATCTCCACCATCGTTGTGGCCTGCTTCCTTTCCCAAAGTTCCAGCAGCTTGAAGATGTCGTTCGTTCCAAAATGCAGGCCAGCAAAACACGGCGTCAACTCAATTTGACTTGGGAGCATGTTTTGAAGCTTTCCTCCTGTCTATGTTACCAGTTAGATTGGAGAATAACCAGTTGTCAGAAGGAGCGATGTCTTTTCTATAAGGAGGACGAAGGAGTAGTTTCCTACCGTATTGCACGAGTTCCGACCAGTTTGCTTACGGCGAGTATTGTGGCGTGGGCATGCTGGATAGAGTCCTTTTGGACAATTCCTTACCGCTGATCGACGATTTGTTCCGGATTGCTCAGCTGTTGGCGGTGGCAGCGCCAATCACCATTAATGAGCAGTTGCCAATGTGCTAGATTGATAGCCTCACCTTCTTAGGATGAACATCTTGAAAAACCACTTTCAGCGTTTCTTATGAACCGACTTAATAGGCTTCCAGTCGACTCTTCTGACCCAGTTTCAGACTGGAAGCTTCAAATATTATATGTTCATCGTTCTATTTTCGATTTCCGTTGCTCGTTTATCTTGAGTTCAGCTAAGCATCTAGTTTTCCTTGTTTCCAAGAGTGCAGTCAGCCACGTGGAAGCTTTTGAACGAGGGGCAAATGTTTTATAACTCGGGACATGGCAGTTATCCACCCCCCTATTCTTGGTCTTGGCAGTTTTCATGTTAGAGTAGCAGCTAAACAAAATGTTTTATGGCGCAGAGCTTTATGGTCTGGGACAAAATCGTTTTGCAAAGTGTAGAACTATAAAACAGTTGGTTGGTGCTGAGAGAAACGGTGTAATGTCGTCTGTTGATGTTGGCATTGTCGCTTGGACGCTAGACGCTGCCAAAGTGAGAGCAGAAATACCAAACTAGAAAAGTATGACAAAATTCTTCCGTAAACCAGTAGATATAGGACATTATCTGGCAAATATATGTTTTTGCCTTCTCTTTGATGATCCTTGATTATAAGCTTTCAGGTGTTTCTCCTAGCAAGTCTGATTCATTTCACCGGCATCACTTTCTACGCTATCTACGCTTCTGGAGAACTGCAAGTATGGTTTGACAATTGCTAATTCTTCTATTTGCTTTCTTACTTTCTAATTCTGTCTCCCTTATGATTATCAGCAGTGTTTTATATGTATATGCATTAGATTTCCTTACTCTGTCAAAGTGAAGTCCTAATCAATGAATCCAAGCGCTCCGAAGAATAATAAGCCAGGAAAGGAGCGAGATTGAAGAAGCATTCCCCCCACCCCTTCCCCCTCCTCCAACCATCCCAATGCGGGTGGGAAAATGACTGTCGATCTCAGAAATGGGAATGGGAGAGGCCCCCCTTCTTCTCCAGGTCGTGATTTTTATGGAATTTTTATGGAAGAGCCTTATCAATATCAATCTAAACTTCGAATCCGAATCAAATTCGTGAACGAATCGTTTTTTAGCTTCTCTTAGAAAAGGAACAAATTCTGTCAAAGGCCTGTGATTAACTGCGTAGTACAAGGCTTGAATCTACAGCTTTATTCTGGACTTCCCTTGATCTACACAAAAATGGCTTGTTCAGGATTGGGCGGAGCCGAAGCCAGAGGAAGAGGCCTGGAACGTGACAGCGCTCAACCATCGAAGCAGCAACGGTGAGTAGTCCGTCCGTACTTGCCCGAATCGTGGATACATCCCCAAAGAGATGTCAAAAACAGCTCCCCTTCCCCGTAGCATTTCTTCATCTTGCTTTGTAATGTTTTTTTTTGTAAATTACCGTTTACAGCTGGTTATGGAACCACGAAAAGTGAAGTGCCAATCAGTTTAGCGCCGTTACCAGCAGTAGAACAATTGCAGAAAGGTGGGTCGTTGTTGCTTGAGTAGCTGATAGCTCGCAGCACTTCTCTGCGCGTGATAGCTGATCGCCTCCGGGCTGTAACCAGCTTTTCGCTGTTAAACCTCGATACTAGTTGTGTGAAGTGAATCGAAAGCGTATTTGAAAAGTGGGTACAGGTTTGTATGCAGACCTTATAAACTGGTGCGTCGTGGCTGTTCGTACGCGTGTGGGTAAAGCGCAGCTCTTATCGGTCGCTTGGAAATGAATGCAGTGCCTATAACCTCTTTTCCACAGAACGTAAGGGACTGCAGCCATTGTCAGGTTGAGAAGTATTTTGAAGCCCTTGCCGACTTCAGCTCTTTTCGTCTATAGTGATAGGTCTATCTCCAACAGAAGTATTATAACTTTCCATAACTACCACGAACTTCTTGCCAAAGCCCCGACCCTATTCAGCTAGAACATGAACGCAGAGCTTCAGAACACGCCCTTTTTAGGTGTGACTCCTACTCAACATTGGCACGCTCATCCGCCTTTTTGCCCTAATCGCTGGTTGTTTGTTGTGTCTGTGTGTTGTTTGGTTGTAAAAACCGTGGCTACCTGATTCTCTCAACAGTGTAAATGTTTTCTCAAGACTTGCAAGCTGAAAAAAGCATGAAAAAGGGATTCTTCATTTTTTGGACCTGGGTCCCGTGGAGCCACCCGGTGCGCTACACATCATGGATCTATAAGAGAGCATCGCTTGTTCATTTTCTCGACACTCTTTCTTTCATTGCATTCCACACACCCTTCAGTAATAGTAATGATATGAATTCAGGACAAGTGCCGCCCCCAACCGATGCAGGATTCTCAACAGGAACGAATCCATTCGTTGCGGCATGGGATACACCACCTCCTGCAGGATCGACCCCATACCAACAACAGTGGTGACCAAAATTAATCTCAACCGGATTCCCGGTGAACAGGGAATCTCGTCGATTCTCAGTGATCAATCTCATGTTCAGATGTCAAGTAGATTCTCCTAGTATTAATTTAATATTCATAGTAATTTATCATTGAGGAAGCAATAAATATTTATTGGTTTTCGACCCAAAGTCAAATGAAAGTTAGCCTGTGAGTTTACCATGAAATTTTCGAGTTTCGAAACGATACCCTCTGGAACGACAAGCAGAGGGTAGAAGCCTGTCTGGTTCATCCGGTGCCCACTATAGGTTGTTGTATAGTTACTGTGTGGTATACCTTTTCATTCAAGCGCCACTACTTCTCCGAATGGGGATCAAGTCTAGGGCACCCACATCTTGCATTGTTGTAATATTTCGAATTATTTTTCCACTATCCTATTACAGTATATTGCTGAACACAGCATGCTGTACTTCCAAAACTTCATGCTTTGATATATTTCGCACTCCAGGAATCGCGTTTCCTCGAAATCGACCGTAGCAGGGATTAACATTGGAAGTGCGGCATGGATACTTCATAAAAACTGGAGAGTATTCTTCTGTTCAAATGAAAATCGATAATGCTGTTTAGAAAGAGGCTTTCACTGGCTGAAAACCGCGTCAGCAGTCATCCTAGCAACCAGATTTCATTCAGCGAATGCTGTTTCACCAGCGAATGAACTTATCTGAACAAATAAAATGATATGGCTGCGGAATACGGCTCCTAATCACGGGCAGTCACTTGTAATAACACTAATTGGTATTAGAAAAAACCAGTAGTTGGAGCTGGGCTCTGCTTAGCTTACCGACGTGGGGAACATGTCTGATTTTTTTTCATTTAATTATTTATTTATTTCATACACTCGAAGATGTGCCTAACTCAGAGGACGGGAGTCTCCATCACAAAAATCAATTTGACTGTAAAAGAGCAAGAACGGAAACACGAGCATACAAAGCGTCCATTGGAAACCAAAATTAAGATTGAAAGGATTCCATCACAGAAAGTCGCCTGCCGAGATGAACTCCCGTCTTTACCAGCAGCCGCATGATAGTCGACTCCCCTTGTAGTAGAATGAAAATTCGAGTCTCGGAGAGGGTGTTTCCTTGATGGCGGAGTCCAATAGTAGCCCAAGTAGGATATAAAAGGTATTTTTTGATGGCTCATTCTCAAGTCAGAAAGTGATGTCAGAATTGAAAACTGCTCTTCACCAATAAACGGTCAAAAGTCACACGAACTATTTCGTCGATCAGCAGTGCGAGTGCTTCAAAGTTAGTCAAAAAAACGTAACTGGTCTATTTTGATTTAGTTGGTGAACAGTTTGGTTGGTGGCCGTATGCCGATCCTAGGCTTGTCACTTGAATCAAGTTCGTAGAGATTAATGTCTTGAGGAACGTTTTCGTTTTCGTCTGCACGTTATCAATGTAATCCTTTATTAAGGTTCGTTGGTGGGAAGTTAAACTTTTTCGGACCTTTCTACAACCCACTTCATCTCACCGGTTCCGTTCCAACTGATTGTGAGTGAATTATTTACTAGGTCGAACGAACTCTGGAGGAGGTGGTGTAGTGGCAGAAGGCGCACTTCACACACGCATGGCTACAGGTTCGATTCCAGGATCGGTGTCCACCTAGGCCAATCAGGCCTTCCAGCTATCCGAGGACGATTAATAGGTACTAGACTCATCTGGGAGATCAAAGGCACTGACTTGTACATAGGTTGGCCATCGCAAGTCATTGCATGGGCCCCATTCAATATGCCACTACGATGCTGAATAGACGTCGAATGCTTGGGCGCATCTCTTAAACGGAATTGATTGACGCCTCAAGACTTTATCCTTCTACTTTGTGAGCATACTCCCTTTTCGAAGTGATGTACACCAGATGTGGCAACTTCATTTTCTTAGGCTGTAAGCAGGCTTTAGATAAGAGGCGTAGAGTTTGCTCGGCATGACGCTTAGTCTAAGCTTCATTGATAAGAAATCGTCTTGTTCTTGCAACAACCATTGGCCTACGAATGTGTACAGGGTCCCTTTCTAAGGTGAGTAGTAAGTCTGCGTTTTTGAACATGACGATCAAGAGAAGCACTACTCTCTCAGACAATGGTCCTACGTCTTCTACTTCCTTTCCTGTTGGCCATTGATGTTGCTGCAGAGCCGTCTATTGGTATTCGACACGGTGAGTTCCATGCTGCTCCCCTAGAATTCATCGGAAGCTGTCCATGTATCTTGAGGTCGAATAAGCGACTTGCCACGGCATCTACAATTGGCAAAAATGAACGCAGTTCCGTTGTCGGCAGCTGCAACTACCATAGCTCAAGGTGCCATTTTTTTCTGAGTGATGGTTGCTGGAATGACTTGACACTGTAATCAAAAGTTCTAGGTACATCCTTTGTTTACTCCTACTTGAACAGTCATTTGAATGCGAAGGACACCTCGTACACCGAGAATCTCGCCCTATCCATCACAAACCCAACCGATCAGATCGCATCGGTCACGGTAAGTATCCCACAATCTCTGGTACTCGAGTTTCCAGTTACATTTCAGATCACTTCTTCGTACGCAAACTTCACCACCATAAACACGATCGTCGGAGGGGGAGAAGTAAAGACGGTGAGTGCACTAACTACATCATGGTATGGTTTGCTTATTCTGTCCGTTGACAATGGTGCCCTATACCACGGTAAAAGTAAGACGTAAAACCATGACCTAATCACTTAGAAGTGGCAGTTATAGCCGAATTCAGGTATTTCTGAGTTTCGTTCGATATCATCCAGGACGATTATCTAGAGACATTCAGGAACATTTCATCAGCGTTTGAATTTCAGGATTTTTACTTTTTTCAGGCCTTGAATCACATCATTTGCTTCCAATAAACAACAGCAACAACAACGTACTTAATGAAATCTCATCATTTTTGTCCGAACAGAAGAGGATTTTCCATTGTTCAACTGAACCAATCACTAACCTAAGCTTAAATCAAAGAAGCGGCGCAAATCCTACGTCTCTAGGTTTTTCTCCAAGCTCGAGGCGGTGCCGGCTTTGTTTAAGGAACAACCGCATCATATGCGGGGGTGCCATTTTTCATAGTCGAGTAGTAAAATGAGACCTCTGGTTTTGTATTATATTATGTGCAGTGAAGAAGAGGCCATGACGTGGTGAAGGCCATGACCGAACTCATTACTGTATGGTGTAATGGGCCATGATACTATTAGGTTGATCCATATTTTCTGTCCGTTTTAGATCGATTAGAATTCCTTTTTAGACCCGGCAAATTGCGCATTATTTAAGGGTGCGAGGGAAGTGTAGGTAAACGCACTCCGGAAATCTTAGGTTAGTGGGCTATAGTGTGGCTCAAACAGAATGAAAAAATCATGATAATGTTTCTACCCGATTCGCATTAGCCTAGTATCTTCATTTTAAAATACGATATTTTCGTTTTATGCCCTCCATTGCTGACTGATTCACTGATCGGAGGCAACTGACGCTGATTTTTCTCAACTCCCGGCAGAAAGCGTTCCTCTGTAACTTCCAAGACACGGTCGAGATGATTGAGACTCAGTAATAGGCCGGCCAATCCTCATCACGCAATAAGGTGGGTAAGTTGTCCTATCACCATTCCTGAAAGTTTTGGCTCTTCCGCCTGTGCGGTGTCATGGGTCCAAAGATCACCCTCGAAGCGATAACTAGCCCAAGGTCGCAGCCCGTCACGACTGTACAGAAGGACTGAAATATGGAGAGACAACCTAATAGTACCTCCACCTGATGCCAGAGTCATGGCTGCGATTGCGAAAATCAACTGCAAAAATTCTGAAATGCTGTTTATGTCAGCCAATTCGCATTGATTGGCTGCTTTAATAGTCCACGATTTGGCGAGCGACCGATCGCGCGGCCAATCGCGCGACCCATCGCGGACCTATCGAGCAAGCGACCGAGCGACCAGTCGCGCGATCGGTCGCTCGCCAAATCGTGGACTATGAAAGCAGCCATTTCTAGTAGTTTCGCTAAGGAAAAGGATGACATATCCCTTGAAAGGTGAGCATTTGTTGAAATCATGTTGGAAAATCAAATTTCCATACCGATTGGAGAACATAGGGCACTACCATTTTTTTAAGAAAACAATCAGGAGCATCAAATTATTGGATGAACTATGACATAGCCATTTGCAGTCTCAAAATAGATCCCATTGTGAAGGGTGACAATCCTACGAGGGAAAATGGTTGCCATTTCAGGTGGCCATTACTCCAGCTGACATTCAGACCGACTACATGGACCAGTACCTCCAGTATGCAGTGATAGAGACCAAAGTGTTGTTCGTCGACTCCAATGTCACCATTTCACTGATCGCAAGCAACAGCCTCACCGCTGGCGGAGGCGAGGACAAGTTCGTCGTTCTACCGGTAAGGTTGTGTGGGTTCTGTCATCTGCCAAAGTACATTTAGCCTTCTCCTTTAGATCTGCCAACTCGGGTTGGAGTACCACGTGGTCGGCGACGAGTCCTCCCACGTTTTCCAGAGCTATCAGTCGACAAATATCATCACTATCATTGCCACACAAGATCAAACAACGGTAAAGTAACTTTCAGCTCCACTTCAATCCATTAGCTTTTCAGAAAAAGGGCATACCTCGATCTGTAGAAAAAATAACATATCATAGCGACCGTTCTTGCTTCATACGAAACTTCTTCGTGAATAATAACCTTGAAGAAACACTGATGACCTCCTTAAAATATCTTAATAATGTACCGGTTTAGTTGTCGTAGGTTGTCGTTGATTGCTCGAGTTCCAGCCTACCGATGAATTCGATCGATAGCCTATAACGCTGACAAACTTCAACTTCTAGTTCTGCATATTCTCCAGTGGGATACCGTTCCTTGTGAAAATCAAAAACTCAATCATCAATACCAATTGCTCCTCAAAACCAAACTGTACATCGTTCCTAAACATTTCTTACCTCCGGGCACGCCACGCAGAAGCTTTTCGAATTCTCAGTAAAACGCCCGGTTTTGGACTTCTTTTGTGCTATTCGCACAATAGGCTCTTTCTTCACTGCATATGCTGTAAAATTTCCTAGGGGGTAAAGAGCTCAGATAGCGAAAATACGGGTACGAGCTCGTCCTAGACCGAACTTTTCGTCTACCATTCGCCATCCCTACCACCCTCGAAACAGTTTTATAGCCAACCTTCATAGTTGTACTGTGCGCTTTACTCGAACATTTTGCGAATATCTTCTTTCCTGGAAACTCATTCTTCCTCCGAGAATTTTTCCGAGAACTCGTGGAACGTAAGACAGGCAGTAAAACTCCGCTCGCCTTGGTCCTACTTCCAAACTTTCCGGATAAATCCAAGACAGGTATACAGATAGTTGCATAAGGAGGTAAAAGGTGTTAAAGTTAAGATAACGTTCTTGGCGTTCAATCAATCCCGTCTGAGGGATGCGCCCCCGCGCTCGACTTCCATTGAGAACCATAGTGGCGTAATGAGTTCGTATTTGGTCTATGCGATGAGTTGCGGCGACCAGTCGATGTATAAGTGAGTGCTTTTATCCTCCCAGACGAGCCTGGTACCAATTAAGCGACCCCGGAGGAATGGAAGGCTTGGTTGCTTAGGCGGATATTGATCCGGGTATCTCTGCCCTCAATGAGTGTTATATTGCAAGAATTATATGCATTAAGCTGAAATCACATAACTGATCCAGTCTTTCGGAAGAGCATCATAACAGACAAGCGACGGCAGTAGTCTTCTTGGTTTTCAAAGTAAATGATAGTGAAGGTGATAGCATCAATGCAACCAAAACTTCTAAAGAAGAACTTTGGTTGAATCGACGCCTTTTTTGTCGTAAAGTTTCACTTGCGAGTCCAACGGGCTCAAGTACCTCTGAAACGGCTGCCATCAAAGCTTTTTCAATTCATTAATTACTGATGGGAGTTGCAAGTTGTAGGTTCAAATGAATTACTTATACACGGCACCCACTGTACTGAATCGCGGAGAACAGCTCACAATCGCCACCTACTACACTCAGGTTAGTCAGACGGCCGTGTCTTCTCTATTTGGTAATGTAATGAGTTTCCTTTTCAGACGACAGTGGCCGTGACTTCGGACAAGCCCGTAGCAGTGATCTCTGGATCGGTTTGTGGGTATGGCTACTACAATCCTAGCCACTGCAGTTATGAGGTCAGGTGATTGGTGAATCAGACAAGACTTTTGTTTAACAACTAGAGATTTGGAGGGTCCACCTAAAAAAGGTGCACGTAGAGGCACCTTTCTAGGTGGGCTCTCCAAATCTTTTTTGCATGCTCATGGAACTAGAAGTGCTTCTGTTCAGGTGTTGATGCTCGCACCGTCATCAAATTGGGCAAAAGATGCCGCCTACTATAAATTTCAACCGGAAGATATAGGAGAGTTCATGGTACTTTTTGAGGTAAGGGTTCCTCTGTTGAATAGATCCTTTAACTTTTGCAAGACTTGCTCGACACCGAGGAATATCAATCCTGCTGCTGGACGGGGTGAGGACCATATAGCACAATCCGACCTTGCCATACAACCTGCGCTATAGGCACCAGATATGTTTGACCAAAACTCAAAACATTGGCTTGAATAAGCTTCATAATAGCTTCATAAGTGATTCTAATGCTTCTCTCATTGTCAATTGCGGTCGAATGTGTGCTCTTTTAAGAAACTCACTTCATCGCCCTAACCCTGAGCTTAACTGCTAGTCTGAGCTCAACGGAAATATGTTTGATAGGCAGTCAGTATCAGGAAGAGGTGCACAGCGATCAAGATACTTAAGGATACCAGCCTCACCATCAGCTTCATTTATGATTAGGCTGGAAAGAGCATAAGACCGCATTGAAGACTAGGTTGCTTCGATAAGTCACTGCATCGACCGTTCTCACAGTATGTAATCTCTACCACCCTGAGTGAGAACAAAGTGTATCTGCTCTGAAAATTTATTATTTGTTAAAATATTCTCACTTTCAGAAGGAAAATACTGTGGTCTATATAGACGAGGTCCAGGTAGATGGTGGTCCATTCGGTCATGACTCCTACCTGATTGTTGGAACTAGGACAGGAAGCTATGTCCGAGCTAATGGTCCAATCTACGTGGTCGCGGTAGGTGCCGCATTTATCCATTATTAATCCTTTCAAAGTATGGTTACGTCATGCAGGTAGGCAGCTCCAACTCGCAAAATCAGGGAGCACCGTTCTTCGCGAATGTTCCGTCAAGTTCCAGCTTCAGCCAAGGACCATTCATCTTCTCGTAAGCTCTTTGAGAACATCTATTCAAAGAAACGAAGTATAAAAGCAGGACACGATCTTCAGTGGAACGTTTCCATTCATGATTGATATGTAAAACTTGGATAGAAAATTTTTGCTTGAGGTTAGGTTACGAGGAATAAATTTGTGTTCATGGTAATTGCTCTAGTACAATTGTAATTTAATTGTAATTAATGATAGTGATTTGTAATAATAGTAATACATCAACAGAGTCGCGCCGACACTGGATGAACAGCTGAACCTACAACACTTCATCAGAGTCATCTGCTCTTCATTGGAGTGCATTGGAACTGTGAAAGTCGACAACTACGTCCCTAATGGATTACTTTTCACAAGGTGTTTGCTACGTATGTCTGGGTGAAGCCATGCAGGACCTAACAAATTTTCGATGAAGCTTTTCCAAGTCTCCATGCTGACCCGAACCTGGTAGGGCATTATTTGCTTCAATCTCGAAGTAACATAATTTTTAAGAATGGGCCGGAGCAACTCTTACTTCGTTGATGTCGCAGTGAAAGGAGGAAAACATACGGTTTCCTTTGTAGGAGCCGATACGCCATGGGCACCAATCACGTTTGGGTTAGTTTTGCTTGAGTAACAAAGATAAGCGACTTTCCAGTAGCACGATTTCAGCGTGACAGTTTATGGTTATGGATTAAATCGTGGCTATGCCTTCACTCCTGGACTCAGCTATCAGGGTGAGTAATCGTTTTTTCTTTTTCTTCTAAAACTATGATATTACATTTGCAAAAAAAAAAAATAAAAATACTCGTTTTTCGAGTCCATCTAATAAGTAGGTTGCCACGTGTAAAGGAAAATCCACCACCGAGTTTTTTTCAGAGATTATAGTGAAATATTTTCTTGCAGAGAATTTGTAATCAGTTGCGAATCAGGAGAGATAAAGCTTTCAGAAGTACGCCACTCTTTTTAGGTAGAATGGTTCGACCATTCTACTTGCTAGAAAATGACCCCTTTATAGTTTGCATAGTTGAGCGCTTTCGAAGGGCTTTTGGCGGCACCTGCCAGACCTCGTCACCGTCGGATTCATTCACTACCAGCAGAACGTGCTCTCTCCGAACACCCACTAGTAAGGGTTTAACGCAGTGGCTTTCAACGGAGTAAACGAGTACGGATGGGATACTTGGGTTGCAGATGTTATTTGACGATTAAAAAGTGCGAGTTGCGAAGAAGCCTTAAATTCCCTCTACAAAAACAATCTTACGAAGTTAAAAAGTACTAAATCTTCGAAACGGCAAGATCGACGAGTTAGTGCATGTCCCTGGCAAGACTTTCCGGACGTCCTCTTTCACCTGAGCGCGCCATTCTTCAACCTTCAATCCGCACCTGTTGGTAGCACTGTCACCGTAGATTCTGAAGGCGGTTCTTGCGGTAAAAGCACGCTCCAGCTGCACTCGTAAGGCAAGGGTGGTGTAAAATTGCGATTGGTATGTGAAGTTCAAGTAATAGGCAACAAGACAGCAAAAAATAAATAAAACATGTTTTCTCAACTTGTCAAGTGGCAAACCAAGTATAATACCCTGATGCTAAACTCTCATTTGAACTGTAATCATACCAGTAGCTCAGTTCGCAGCCATCAACAGGAATATGTCCAGATTCCCTACAAAAGGACCATCCACACAGGCTATCTCGAACACGTTCCTCAATTATTCTCGTCATAAACACCAGACTCGTCAAACGCTGTTATAATGGGGAATCCGCATTTTTATGTTTCTCTGTTCCTTCCTCTTTTGTATCTACATGACGGCTGAGAAACAAATCGTTCCAACATGATACCGCTAAGTCAGCAGGGTTTCGCCACAATCGTACGTAATGCCCTTTCATATGTTCGCTTCCAGAAGACTGTGAACACCCTTTGGGTACAGGTGACGCTGTTACTGCGGAACATTTTTTACGGAGTGAGAGCGACCAAAGAGCAAGAGCGACCACTGACCAAAGCAGCTCTTTTGTACGAATCCCAGTTTTCCGTGTTGGTCGGTCAAGTTCTAGAGTTCTGGGTTCTGCTTGCAAAAGCGTCAACGTTAAACAACATGGCGCGGTTTCAAAAGACTCAAGTCTGGGTATTTGATCTATTACTCCTCTAAGAAAGTCGTGTCACTAAACCCTGCCCTGATCTGCAAATTACTATCTTGACTTCCAATAAGAGTTTGCTCTCTATTTGAGCCCAAGAATGACGTCGATTTGAAATCATCCTCTCCTAAAAAAAGCCTCAAAAGGGCCTTTAAAAGTTCTACCTGTCTAATGAGCAGTTACTCAGTGAACCAACTATCCCTTCTTGATCGACCATTTTTCTGAAGACCCTCCGAATCTTTGCCCTTTTTCCTCGATGTAACTCCTTTTTCTGAGCAGCTCCTTGAGAACATAAGCGATCTCCAGAATCTCGCGAAATCATCCGTATCAAAATCATTTTTTGAAAAATATAACGCCACATCGGAAGCTAATACCTATTAACAACTCTAGAACCATTAAATTAACAAGAGAAGCATGCACTGGAACAGAAGATGGTGGAGCTACGGTTTCTCCAATATACTTTGATCGGACGAGTGTCCTCCCAGGCTGACCCTCCTTTTTGCGAGAATAAACTTTTTGAACAAAACTCTTCTGACCTTCACTATTTCCCTCAAAACTAAAAGCGACACAAAGTCAATCGTCCTACTGTGAACAGAAACTCAATATGTTGCAACGATGCGATTTTTCTAAGTTGATTGCAGGATACTCTTGAGATCGTATTACTGTAAGACATGGTGGACTGTGGCATGCGCTTCAGAACTGATAACTAACACCACGAAGCGGACGATAAGAATGTTTGGTGAAAAGATTGATAAACATAACTTTTTCAGCCAACGGAATTTGCTGAGCGTCTACCGCAATCGAACGAGCAGTCGCTGGAAAATTTCAAGATGATCTGATACTCTTCTAGATGTAAATTAATAAAGCATCAGTCATATAAAGAGAATCTCGATGAAAAATGGATGTTCACACATAATCTACCTTTTGAGAAAAAAAGAGACGCGATTGGAGCGATTCTTGAGGAATAATACGAGAGGGTTAGGAGCTAGCGGTAACAGTTCGCGGTGATTCTCGGGAAGTATTGATCAAATGCGAAAGTGAGAACACCGGGCTGAATACGTTACAACTGAAAGGACGTGTTCATCCAGCAATTCTGAAAACGTGGAATTGTGGTAACTCGAAGTTCGCGACTAACATTAGGCGCGTATACCCCTAGATGGTCGCTTCCCCTCTTACCGACTCATCTCTCCGATAGGACTACAGTTGACAGCATCTTTAGTGGGCTACGATTCTGACTCAGTGTTTCGTTTATGCATGAGGAGAATGACTCATTCGAAGTCATTCTTTACAGTGACGGGCTATAAGAAAGGGCGGAGGTGGTGTAGTGGCAAGTGGCGCACTATATCATACGCACGGTCAGGGTTTCGAATCCCGGATCGATGCCCGCCAAAGCCAACCAAGCCTTCCATCCCTTTGGGCCGATGAATTGGTACCACGCTAGTCTAGGACGATAAAAGCACTGACTTGTACATCGGCCGGCCAGCTACTACGATTGTGAATAGAAGTCGAGTGCGGGGGCGCATCCCTCAGACGGGATTGATTAACGTTAAAAACTTTATCGTCTAATGATGATGGTATCGCTTGAAAATCGTTCCCAATATGCAAACGCGGTTCGTCGGTTCTCGAGATTTCCGAGACGCTTAAACTTTATTAAGAGCAAGTGTGCATTGCGTCACCAAGCGATTCGAAGAGACTGGAAGACTGAAAATCGTTAAGAAGAAAATCAGAGAGAATTGCTGGGGTCCATGCATTCCGCCGTCAAAGACATAAGAGGGACAAGACACGTCAGTAACAAATTGCACCGAATTCTTTTTACAGACGCGAAGTATTTACCATTGGATTGTTCCGAAACTCGCAGAATCATCGGATACTGCTGTCAGAAGGGTCGAGACAGATTGATTTGAGGGCGCGGAGATCTCTTGAGCCATAAAAATGCGAAGAATGTTAACTGGACCTCTCAGCAAGGTTACTCAAAGCTCAGAGCGCGAAGAAGATGCTGCAACTGTGTCAGACAAAGGCGCTAATAATCATTAACGTGTCAAAGTAAATAAAGTGATTATCATATATGTAGGATACTACACCTGCATATCACTCTGTAGAAATATTTGCATTCGTTGTCTCGCGAAGGAGTAGATCATGTGCTAGACTGACATAACTGTTCAAGTTCTTTAACGAACCCATCTTCAATTTCCTCCTTCAATTTCCTTCATTTTCACATGCGTTCTAGGCTATGAATTGAAAAACAATAGCCATGTCGAGTTCAATAGAAACAATCACGAACAAGTTAATCCTAGTGTCGAAAACGTCATGATAGATGTCATCACCTCGGAATAAAATGTGCCGCCGCCTCTCATCAGAGTTTAGGATCAGAGAGATCAACGAAATAGAGGCACTCGAGATTCTCAAGCAGAATTTTGCGCATGCTTTCATGTCAGATATAACTTACAGAAATTTCGTACTACATACATTTCCGAGTGAAGATGTATTTTTGTGATAACCTAGACTCTATTAGAGTCACGAACAAAGAAGGAATAGTAACGTTGAGAAGAAGATTCATTGCTCATTTATCCTGTCGAACATTCACAAGCAAACACCGCATGTTTTGGCACAGAGCTGCGATGCAAGGTAGTATTTCAATATATTGGTGCATATGTAGTTGGGGCTGCCGCTCTGGGCCGAGCAGTATGCTTCACCTCCTCTGTCTACGCATGGCTGAAATGGATTCAGTTGTAAGAATAGAAATAGTTCATAAATTTGGCTGCGATTAATCACATCTTGTATGTTATGCATTACACTTTCGGACTTTGTAGGGAGAACGTGATCTTATGGCAGGTGGCGTAATTTATAGTGCCCATGGCTCCTAATATTTCGTCCCACAGGGGAAAAATCATTGTCAGCATCCCGGTGTGGTTAGTTACCATAACGCGAAATGATTCCGGTATGATTTTGCATTAATTTTAATAATCGAATTTTTGATGTTGTACAACCCATCTTGCCTGCCCTGCCCTACTCAAATAGCAATAGAAAAAAGATTCTGCAACACAATTTGCTGATATAATAACCTACAGCTTTGGTGGTGACTGCTGCCTCAGTTTTATAGGCATTGAGCAGGAAAAGAGCACAGACAATATAGAAGAACATATCCGATGCTGCCGAATTGAATGCGTATAATCAGTGACTGGGCTTATTTATATGCATTACCTGAAAGTGGAGATCAATGAAAGTGTCCCAAAATTGCAGCTATTTAAACAGTCAAAAGCATGGGTAGAACGTTTTGCAAGTACTGTGGTTTAAATTTTTCTTCTGGACTTTGCTCGACTAATTGTGGAAAATTTTCTCTTCGTTCTATACTGAAAAATCTGATAGGAATGAAGTAGGATTAGGACCACTTTTTCATAGGACCTGGAGGATGAAGATGCTCAAACACCTACTCGTCCATCGTAAGGTAAGATTTTTAGTTGGCTTTTTGATTTCGGCGATATTGCTTTCACCGCAAGAGAACAAGTAATGTATACAAAGCACACATATGGACTCTTGAGTTGTGGCAAACCTTGTTCTTAGAGGCGAATCGAACCAGTACTTTTATTCTCCGAACGGTGGAATTTTCGGAACGAAAAAGCCTCACTCAACAGTCATCGAGTGGAGATACTCAAGAAGGTCAAATCACTCAGAACTCAGGAATCACTCAGATTTTAAGCTTTTCAAACGAACCCTGCTTATGGATTGTATTATTTAATTGAGAACATCTTCAAGCAGAATATCGAAATTAAGCAGTCGTTGAAAATCGCAGACTGCAAGCAATGATGGCTCAAGTGTTTGGGTACCCCTCTCCTGGGAGCCAAACGCTCCTCCATTGAATTCAAAAAAGCAAGCTAGCCAACAGTAAGGCTTAAACCTATATTCAATTGTTGTTTTAGTGAGTGGTGCATTTCGCGCAAATTGCCGATCTTGGCAGCTCTCACTTGATTTGCGAGTCCTTGAACGCGCGCTTTCTAAAGATTATCTTGCTCTCCAGCAATGAAGGAATAAATCGAATAGACAGCAAAAAAAATCTGACACCACGATAGACAAGTAGGTGTTTGAGCATCTTCGTTTTGCAAATCCTTTGCAAGGGGACCGAATCTTCCTCTATCCCCTCATTTTTTCATTTGGGACAGATAGGAACCTTTTCTCGGTTAGTCGAGCAAATAGAAAAAGTCAAGCAAAAAATTTAAACCACAGCACTTGTGAAAAGTTCACCCATGCTTTTGACCGCGGAAACAGCTGCAATTTCGGAAACAATGGAATTGTTCTCCATTTTCAGGTGATGCAGTATAAATAAGCAAAGCTGTCACTAATTAATCATCAGATCAGCAGCACTCGATATGTTCTTATACATTGTCTGTGCTCTTTTCCTGCTCAATACGTTCACAACTGAGGCAGCAGTCACCACCAAAGCTGTAGGTTACTATATCAGCAAATTGTGTGGCAGAATTTTCTTTCTATTGCTATTTGAGTAGGGTAGTCAAGATAGGTTGTACAAAATCGAGGGCAAACAATCGTTTACTGAAATCAAAGCAAAATCATACCGAAACCAGTTCGCGTTATGCTCATTAACCAACCGGGATGCTGCCAATGATTTCTCCGGCGGGACGAAATATCAGGAGCCATGTGCACCATAAAGTACTGCCATAAGATCGCGTTCTCCCTATAAAGTCCGGAAGTGTAATGCATGACATACAAGATGGGATTAATCGCAGCCAATTCTATGAACTATTTATATTCTTACAACTGAATCCATTTCAGCCATGCGTAGACAGAGGAGGTGAAGCATACTGCTCGGCCCAGAGCGGCAGCCCCAACTACATATGCACCAATATATTGAAATATTACCTTGCATCGCAGCTCTGTGCCAAAACATGCGGTGTTTGCTTGTGAATGTTTGACAAAGTCAATCAACAATAAACCTTTGCCGCAAAGTTGCTGTTTTTTTTCGTTGTCGAATCAAGAAGAAACTCGGTAGTTCTACTCAACTTGTATGTGTAGGGAAAATTTCGAAGAATCATTTCGAAGATGGGAATATGCATAGCAGAAATCTGTGATAAAATGAAACAAACATAGGACTCGATTTGCCTACAGTTTCCAGACTCAATGCATCTTTTTCCCGTTCTCCAGGACTTCGTGGAACCGAGTTATAACGTTTCGTGGATAACCCCGCCCACACTTGTGCATGCCCCGCCTATCAATGATGGTTGACTTCATTTCCTTTGCTCACCTCTATCCACTTTTTACCCTGTCTCCAGGACATCTGGAACCAACTCATGAACCTTCGACGCAAACTCCGCCCACTTTGGTGCCAATACCGCTCACTTCGAGTGACTATATTTGTTCCATTACCTCTGACCACTTTTTCCCGCATTCTATAACGTTTCTGGAGAGAGCTATGAAATTTTTATCTAAGCCCCGCCCAATTTTGTGCCAACTCCGCCCACCTCGATGATTTGACCACATTTGTTCCATTACCTCTAACCACCTTTTTCCCGCATTCTAAATCCTTTCCGAACGAAATTACACTAACTTCTGAAAAGTAGCTTTCACCTAAACGCACGCTGCGCCCATTGCGGTCGGGCCTCCGCTGACGTTATTTATGCTGGAGACACCTTTCGACAATGCTTCCCTACTCTGTTGGCCTTCTTCAAACCGATTTCTAAATATTTCCATGAAGCATTGCATTTTCGGAGAACGCCTCACCAACCGGGGGGAGGGGGGGGGCTGGGTCTCCTCAGTCCGACTAACATAGCAATGAACACTTCTAGCCACCTTTACACCCCAGTTTTGAAGCCGTTCTGTGACTGAATTTGAAATCATGGTCTTCAGAACTGCTAATATCGATGCACGCCACGCCCACTGTGGGCGGCGCCCCGCCAAGCTGATGTGTGCTTTATACTTCTCGGGACATGGCCCACCCATCCCACGCCATGGTATCGAACAATGAGGATCTCCATTGGGTTACAAACCTTGGTGGGTAGCGGTCGTAAAGGAATAGCAAGAAATTAACAAAATTCTCATCTGCTTATCGTAGTGCCACCAATGGATCTCAATCACTGCGCTTTATACTCACTTCTATCAGCCTACCCTAGCATCCTTTCCTATCGAATGAAACATAATGAACAGTCAAAACTGCACTGTGAATGGTGAATGGACTAGCACTTTGGTCGATAGGTGGCTCTTGCACTCTTAGATATCAGTCATTATCGTTCCTACCACCGAGCACCTACGATCCCGTCACTGTAGTCCTACAGTATTTGAACTCTTCGGGTCCACAGAAACAGAAATTACGAATTTCAGCTCAAACATTTACTCTGCGCGAACCCCGCCACCTGTAGGAGAAGTCTGGCTCTGGCACCTACCATAATTGTTCCCATCATGTCGCTTGTACACGTACAAACTTTCAACCCTCTATGTCCACGTTAACAGTAGTTATGAATCTGTGGTCTAAAATTTCTATTGCGCACGCCTCGCCCCCTATGGGCGGAGTCCGCTTCTGCTATCCACGATAAGTGTTCAATCCTGCCTCCTGTACTCTTACCAAATTTCAACCTCTTGGTCCAGGTAAACAGGATTTATGACCAGACTCCACCCACAAGGGGGGGGGGGGTGTTTGCGCGAAAACTTTCTTGGCTTTAGGGTGTTCAAACTTGGTAGGAGTCTTGATAGTCTATTCTCTCGCTCAGCTTTGCGAAACAACTTACAAAAAAGGGGCGAGAATTTCATTATTTCGATGTTTTTCGGGCGAAGTATTACGTTTGCCCAAGAAGGAGAAGAGTTCGGCGCCAGCTGGGCGATGCGACTGGTTTAGCTTTTTATCAAGTAATTCATTGCTGAACCAAGAGCAGCCATTCCTTCAACTCGATTCCTGCCACCTTTCCTTTATGCTTTCCATTTCCACTCACGGTAGCAGTTTGTCATTGCGTGTAAACACTTATTACCAAAACTTGCGATTACTTTTCGGTTTTCTAGCGAGACTGAGGCAGAGGGCAGGAGAAGTATGATCCAACATTGGGCGCTAAGAAGGGATGGCCGATTTTGCGATCCCATAATGGTGCCAAAGAATATGGTTTTTCTCAACTGATCTTTAGTCGGGAAGGAAGACTAGGGTGGATGAGTCAACTAAATGTTCCAATCATCTTACCCGCCCAGTGATCCTCCCTTTTCGAAGTTCCGGTAAAAACTATAATTTTTTTGCTAAGAACCGTATCTAAGCACGAATAGTCAGCTGGTTCCTCCTTAGTGCTCCAACGCTCACTGCTGGATAGTAGCGGTAGCCCCTACATCGAACTTTCACCAAGGCTAGTGACCTCACTGCAGTTCAGCTATTTTTAGTAACTCATTGCAGCTTTTGGGTCTACGGACTGCTTGAGCTCGGACGTAATAGCGACCTCGCCTATTTTTCTGCCTTCGTCTGTCGCACTTCCGTTTGATCCGATCTTTAGGTGTCGTGCTTGTCTAACCAATACCCACCACCACCTTCGTGTCCTTCGCCCGGGGTAGTTTTCTCTGCGCTCTAACCTTTCGCTGTCAGAGAAACTCAAGCAGTCATGTAACACTAGTTTTAAACGGAATAGTCAATAAAAGATTTTTTGGGGGAAGGACTTCGTTTCCTGCGAGAAGATACCGGAACCGCCGTACTCAGCCTGCCTCCACCCAATCGATAGGACACTTTTTTTGACTGCCTTGCTTTTCTGATTGGTCGTCGAACCTGAACGGTAGCTAGGGGAGACGGGCAGTAGGAACGGTTCTACGGGGCTAGTTGACCCCTCTGTCTCAAACCAGCCACTTTTACATCAATCTTGCGCGATGTTGCGCAAGAGATTGATGGCGGCTCTCATAATGAAGCGGCAGCGAAGCGAGGAATCGACATTTCTGTATAATCGATCCGCCGCACGCGGCTGTCGCGGATCATTTGCCTCGCTATAACTGTTCTAGCGTTCTTGACACAGCTCAATCCCTAGCGATTATTACTTTTGGCATGATCCTGTGTTAGTTCTTTTGTTCCAGTACTTCTTACTTGCCGCTGCATCTGCAATATTTCTTCGCGCACGGCTCGCGCGACGCGACAATTTCGTTCCTACTGCACCATACGCCGGTAGATAATAGCATAAATAAACACAATATGAAACGAACACTGCGCTCACCGGGTTACAGGGCTGTTGTCAACCAGGATTTCTCTCGCTGAGAGAATCAGACGGCGAAGCTATCTCTGCGTCTCGTGCTCACCAGCGGGAGGAGGGCGTGTCCGCTCGTTGTCCGTACTCTCCTTCAGAGCGCTCTCTCGTCAAGAGTAGACATTCGAATGGGTCCGGGAGGCGGTCGTTTGGCGCGATGGGCGGGGTCGCGCCGCCCTTTTAAGACGGCGCGACTCCGCCCATCGCGCCCTTCAACTCGTTCAGACGCGTAATCTTCTGCTCTCCTCTCCTCTATAGATAATCGATTGGGCTTCTATCATTTATAGAGGAGAGGAGAGCAGAAGATTACGCGATCTGAACGAGTTGAAGGGCGCGATGGGCGGAGTCGCGCCGCCTCAAAAGGGCGGCGCGACCCCGCCCATCGCGCCAATCGACATACACCCAATGGGTCCAAGAGTCGAAGAATTTTCAGAAAGACAGATTTCTTCCGACTAAAGATACTTCGTATTTCGAAGTCAAGGTAGTCTGAGAGAAGCAAAGGCTTGTTCTTTGTCCAAACTTTAATAAAACGTCTGCATAGTACTACACCGCAAAAAATCCATGTGGCTTGAAGAAAACCCAAGCTTGCAATCTTTTTGCTGCTTTGTTTTTATGAGAATCAGCGCTGAGATCAACAATATCGTTTGAAGAACTGCAACACCATTGATTCAGCCTTAACCCGACAGTGTTCGCTATGCAAATAGGATCCTTCATTGAGCCACAAACCTTGCTGGGTAGCGGTCATAATCTAAAAGCAAAAAAATGAACAAAGTTCTAATCTGCTTATCGTATTGTCTTATCAGTTATGACCAGTCCCTGTCACCGAGTACCTACGATCCCGTCATATCCTACATCACTTATTGAAATGCTAAGGTTCCACTGTTAATACGAAAATTTTAACGCTCTAGGTCCACACGAATAGGAGTTATAAATATGCAGTCAAAAATTTCTGTCGCGCACGCCCGATCCCCTGTGGGCGGAGTCTGAACTGCTACCTGCCATGTGTATTCCTATACTGCTGTCTGTGCTCCTACCAAATTTCAACCTAGGTCTACCGGAAGAGGAGTTATGAATCTCCGGTCAAATACACACACGACTCATAGCCACAACCACAAACACACCGACAAACCAACAGACACACTTAGCGAATTATGTGAAGTAGGATAGCTCCGGACGAACTGTGACACAGAAACATTTATTTGTTCTGCTTTCTACCGTGGAAGTACTCTTGTACGTTTTGAGTGCGGTCATGAAGATTGAACTCAATGCCGGACTGAATTTTAATTTTGTCTAGATGGGGACATTTGCTTGTTTGACTTCTCGCTTCCTTGCATGAGTAGATGTCGTACTCGCGGTGGTATTGGCGGTAGGTTTGGCAAAACTGGTAGAACTGCCACAATTCGACGTGGTCGACGATGACGACGAAGACGATGAATTTGATGAATAACATGCCTTCGTGGGGATTTTAGAAGAAATTTTTATTAGATGAAGTATAGGATAAGAATTTGACAAACGTACCAGTGATAGAGCTAAGCTAGAAGGCTTAGAATGAAAACTAGATGGAGAACAGCGAACCTACGCGCTGACTTCTAACCTTCATGAGTCTCTTTTCCTCGGAACGAGGTTTGACTTTGGAATTTTCCCTACCTTCTATGTTGGTAACTTTTTCAAGCTATTTTATGGAATGCTTGAAGAAATGAAATGCTTTTTCAACCACTTGTATGAGATGCCCAAAAAAGTTTAACAAAAAGAGGTGAATGGAAAAATGGATTGAAAATATTGTTCACTGAAAGAGGAAGGACAAATATATGAGCAAATAATTGGAATAAGTGAAGTTTGCCCTTTGGATTCAGGTGGCAGGAGCCTTACCTGACTGAACTACAGGGTGGGCCAAAATTATGATTACAGCGCGCGCTGACGTTCATTGCAAATTTTTTCTGAGTTCATAACAATTCATTGAATTTCTTCCATTTCACAGAGTAGCTTACGTTATTACCTTTCTAATGATGCTAAACATTCGGTAGATTTTTAACATAATATAGGCGTAACTAGTCCGTGAATTAAACGCCGCTTTGCATTTACAAGCACTTTTGGCACGTTGTATCTACAGACGAACTAGCGTAACAAGGCAGGTATTGCATTCAACCATAAGACGCACTCGAGAGTTGGGAACAATTGCAGATAGGAGTGGTGAACCTAGGAGAGCTGTGGTTATATTTCGGGGAGGTGTTGAGGAAACAGGGCAAAGGTCTACGTAGAAGCAAAATTCATTCTGAGTCCAAAAAGGCTAAATGAATGGATATGTCACGAAATTTTCTGCGTGAAACCGTGCAGCATCACCTGCACAACGAGACCCTTATACAATCAGAAAGTGATTTCCCCAGAGAGCAGGTCAAAGAGAAGAGAAAGTTTGGCAAACAAAAGCTGCCTGTCGCATCCGAAAAAATTGTCCTGCGGAATTCCTGTTCACCGACGAAAAGAGATTCACAGTAAAATAGGTGCTCAATAAGTAGAGCAATAACATTTATATGAAGCTTAAAGAAATGAAAGTGATACAGCGTCTGGCTCACTAACTTTCTGTTATGGCCTGTGCTAGCATCACCGCTGAGGCAAAGACACCGATTATTTTTGTAAATTATGGAGTGAAAGTTGGTTTGGAGGCTTGTTTGATCTCTTCGTGCGCAATAGGACACTTTGTTGATTCGAACCGGTCATATTGTCAAGATGAAGCTCCTGACCGCAGAACAGAAATTGTCTAGAAATTTTGTGAGAGGAGTTCTTTGACTTCATAACCTTCGATCAGTAACCACTCTGAAGCCCTGACCTAAATTCCATGAATGTCTCAATGTGGTCAGCCTCTGAGATGAAAGCATCCTTTAGCCCAAACAAGAGAAGAAATAATCTCGAAAATGCTTAGCAAAAAACCGGGACCATTTCGATGACCCTAGCTGCGTGCCACCGTCAATCCCGTCCATCGACGTCTCTGGGGTTGGGTGAAAGAAGAAAGCAACAGATCCCAGTCTCAATGTATAGTTTTGATAAGAAATTTGTGACAAACCCTTTAATGAAATTGGTTCGCTCTATTGGCTTTCTATTCGTTTTCTGCGATGTGATTTCTGTGTAATCATAATTTTGGCCCACCCTGTACTTCAAACATCTCTTTTTTGGAGTTGGGCTATTTACCATATAACCTTTATCAGCCAACGCATCGTCGTCGCCCATCAGACTGCTCTTAAAGGCACTGTCACGAAACAATGGTTTCGGAGAACTGCACATGGTTTGAATTCGACGCCCCCTCTGATACCATTTGTACACGAATGAGGTCGGAAAACGGTCTGGATAGGGCACAATAAGGGCAGGAATAGTGGGGGACGGGAGGCCTCCGCCCCTCGCTAGGCTGAATACGAGTTCTAATTGTCCTTCACCACATTCGCATTGGAGCGAAGTTGTCTGCTTGGGTGTGTTGTCTGCTATTGCAGACATTGCGTCGCCTTCGTGCACTCGCCCGAACACTCCCTTAACCGCCGTTCTTCCAATGTGAGACTCGTCCAAAACCTCCCTTTCCAGCACTTTTTTGTCCTTTCTATTTCTCTTTGTTCATCGTTTTTTGCGCTTTTTTCGTTGTTATCGCTTTATTCTAGAGTAGTTCTATGAATTCCCGTCAAAAAAGGGTACCCTAAATTTATCGTAAACGGTGCCTTCAAACGTCCATTGGATAGGATAGTCTTTCCGAGACATCCTACCAGACCTTACCAGTTGCTCCCACTAGTTCCATTCACCATCTACGTTTCAGTGTCGTCTGTGAGTATCGATGATAAAAAATATATGGTTAGAAACCCGAAATGTTGTGTTCGAGATAGTTCAGTCAGGGTGACTCAGCTGACTCACCCAAAATTCAAAGCGCAAACTTCACTTATTGCAATTATTTGCCCATATGTTTGCCCTTACCCTTTGGAGAAAAATATTTTCCCTAGGCTTCTTTTCCAGCAATTATTTTTGTTAACCTTTTTCAATCACTTCATAAAAATGCTTGAAAAAGCTTATTAAAAAGAGGTGGTGGAAAACACCAAAAGTCGACCCTCGAAGCGAATAAAAGGGACCAGTGAAGGTTACATGTCAGCGCATCAGTTCTCCATGCTTCGTCTAGTTGCCCTCCTGAGCCTTTTAGCTCTTTCACTGGTATGTTTTTCACTCACGAAAGTTAGGTTATTCCCAACGATCCCATTCCCAATAGTTCAATTAAGCAATTTCATTTCAGCTAACAGTGAGGTTTCTTTTGGAGCTTGTCACTTAGGCATGTAAACCGTCGAGTTCGACGACGACTCCGGCGACGACCACGTCCGCTCCTACCACTCCTAAGCCTATGCCTGGGCCTACCAAATCTACCAAGAATACCAAGCGCGAAGTCGGACAGGCACACGTTCTTGTCGAGACCAACCTGAAATTCAATCCAGCATTGAACTCAATCTTGGAGAAAGCATTCAAACAGGGTGTAAGAAATGTTGTAACCATAAAAACAAAGCTACCTTCTCTTTCACCCTCGCAGATCACTCAGGACTTTTTTAGTGGCGAAGGACTTCGTGACAAAGTTACGTTCAGGTTGAACAACATGCGCACACACACGGAGTCCACTACGACCACAACCTGGTTTATGGAAAAACAGAGAGAATTGGTCACAAATTCGCTATGGGATACCAAATCCTTGGTGCTGACTGTGAAGAGGTACTCATTCTGGTGCTTAAGAATCGAATCGCCTTCACAGTTGGAGGCAAGAGTGATGCACTGTAAATGACTGAGGGCAACAGCTATGTCAAGGTTCCATTGCCCTGAGAAATTTTCAAGTTCATTCCATGAACGAAGAAGCTATCCTCTACCGAAGAACATCCACTTTGCTGATTAACACTGCGTAAGGTAGTCGAGTTTCCAAAAACGAAGAGCAAAGATTTCTTGCAGTTGAATTTCCCCAGTCCGAATCACTTCCTTGCGAAGTGACTACTTTGTCATGACTGTTGCCCTTGACTGGCAAGGTATTTCCCATCATGCGCTAGTGCGTTAATGATGTGCATTTCTGGATTGATCCTTGACTGTGAATCTGTTCTAACCTCCTGCAGAGAGGACCATGTACTATAAAACTCTTTACAGCTTGAAAAGTTCATCTCGACAGGAAAGAAGCAGACGGACCTTATCGGAACCGTTCTCGCGATGTGCAACGGTAAACTGATGGTTCTATAAAACTCCAATATGAGTTGTGAAACCAGAATAAATATTTGGCTCTGTGTTTATAAGAACTATTTTGTGAAAGAACTCACGTGAGAAAAGCTATCAAAGTGCTACGCGTTTGGTCGTTGTGTGTGGGACGCTACACTTTCGTTGGTTGAAAAATGTAGGTTTAGCAGTCCATATCTGCAAATGCAAGAAGCTTCTGAGCTACGACTGTGATACTCCACTTATTGCCACCATACAAACAAGCTTGCACGCTACACAACAAAAGCTGCACATCCAACTTTGTGCCTTGGTTTTGCTAACAGCGAAGCGTTGGTGCTCTTGAAAGGATTGACGATGTTTGAGGATGCCAGAATTCAGCAAACACAATTCGAGATCTTAGAATTTGAGATTCCCGTTCTATTTCCCCGAGTACTGTAGCTCCGAACCCCTTTCATTCGTCCTAAGCATCCGGAAGCACCGTGAGCTCTGTTTGTTCAAAACCCTTCGTTTGCCGACACCCTAGGCGCAGCTACAGCTACCTCGGGTCCGGAGCACACCCAAGTGAAAACATGTATTAGCGAGGGGCAGGTAAGCAAGAAGGGAGGGCTACTAGGACGAATGTTCGGTCCGGCACTCGGCTCTTACAGTAACCCCCTGGCTTACCCCTCCACCCATCCCGTGTCCTTGCCCAAAGCCTCTTTTCGACGCGTCGTATATGTGACGGGTAAAAATTTACGTATTAACACGTGCCGGATTACTGTAAGAGCCGAGTGCCGGACTGAATTTTCGTGCCTGTGGGAAGCCTCACGTAATAATTTAGTATATATAATAGTGCATAGCCAACAACATTGAATATAGCAAAACTGCAAAAAGTGTCTATGTCACTAGTGCTAAGCTACATAATTTTAATGTAATGTGGTGATCTTTTGTTTATACGCCAGTCGGTTCGCCCGGCTAACGTCGGGCTTACCTCGACGTCTGCATAGTGCATCTACACCGCAAAAATCTAGAAAAGTGGCTTGTAGAAAACCCAAGTTTGCGATCTATTTGCTGCTTTGTTTTTATGGGAATCAGCGCTGATATCAACAATATCGTTTGAAGAACTGCAATACCATTGATTCAATCTTAACTCGACAATGTCCGCTAGGTATCCTATTGTATCACCAGTAATAGGAGGCATTGAGGAATGGTCAACTTTTTTATCTGCCCTCTACCCTCTTCGCGGTGAGATGCCTACTTGAGGTGACGCAGAGAAAACGACAAAAACGCTGAGTCACTACACACACGGTTGACAACGGTCCTGGGGGGACGGAACATTTACCCAGAACTGGATGGACGCGGCAAACCACGCGGCGAAATTCGTGGTGACCAAAACGACTCTGCCGCCTATCATTGGGGCGCAAATTTGAAGTGGAATAGATAAGCAGCATCAGCTGGCCCAACATATCCAATCTACTTGGAACCCGAGCCCCAATCATAGGCGCCAAAGCTGTTTTGATCATCACGATTTCCCATATCCCGGTCCTGTAACCGGGTATGGGTAAATTCACCCAGAACTGGATGGACGCGGCAAATCGCGCGGCGAAAATCGTGGCGACTTAAACGACTTTGGTGCTTACCACTGGGGCCCAAATTTGAAGTAGAGTTGATTGGTAGGGTCAGCTGGCCATAATAATCTACTCTACTTCAAGTTTGCGCTCCAAAGATAGGTGCCAAAGTCGTCCCACACACCACGAATGTCGCCGCCCCATTTGCCGCGTCCATTCAGTTTTGGGTGGGGTGCATGTCGGTTGGCGCGATGGGCGGAGTCGCGCCGCCTCAAATGGGCCTCAGAAGGAGCGCGCACATCTCAGATCGCGTAATCTTCTGCTCTCCTCTCCTCTATAGATGATCGAATTGGCTTCTATCATCTATACAGGAGAGGAGAGCAGAAGATTACGCGATCTGAACGAGTTGAACAGCGCGATGGGCGGAGTCGCTCCGCCTCAAATGGGCGGGGCGACCCCGCCCATCGCGCCAACCGACCGGCTCCCTTTTGGGTGAATGTTCCGTCCCCCCCTGTAACCCGCTCACCGTAGCAGTCTGCAATTGCGTACTAATGGCCAATACAGTAAATTTACGCTGATTTTTATTCTTTGTTAAGGCTTGCCCAAGGTTGTCCTCATGAGCGTGATTTCATATCGGTAGTTTCGCTTTCCGAATTCATGGCACGGCTTTTTCCATCAGTATTCATCCAATTTATTATCATGTCATTTCTTCTTTTTTATACTCTTTGAATCCACTTTCCCAATTGTTTGATTGTGTGACAGACTCAGTTGAACTAGTGTTGATTCTATGAATAGGGAATTTCGTTATATTCGGAAATAGTGGGTGGAAACAAAAAAAAAACTTTGAGATCATGAAATGTGCAACCTCGTAGCATGAGAACGTCAAAGCACCAACAGATCAACAAAAAAATGCACCATATAAAAGGGTAACTCCATCCACCGGCTGTAATAACTACTTACCAGAGGATGATATTTTCCGCATTTTTCAGAGTAATGCGAAAAGTATGAGGCTTTATAATCTTGGCAGCATATATTATTGTAACATATTTTTGATTCCTAGCATTTCAGCTTGCTATTTCAGAATGTACAATTGCAATGATTATGATAAGTGAGTTCAAAATTCGTAGAATGGTTGCTAGTTTAGCGAGGCCGTAAAGCACGAAGCATCGACCGAGTCGACGTAAATTCGAATAGTACCAGCTTCAAACGGTGCGGGAAGGCGAAAAAATGTATATGTTTGTGGAATGATTAAAAAGATGACCCCCTTCAAGTGCTGCTTGCACATTGCTATTTATTCACGATACCTATATAGCGTATTCTAAAGAACAAACCACGAAAACGCATTGAAAAGATACTGAGGATCAAAATGTAGAGATAACACCGGGCGTTTACGCTGGTCACATATATAGCTTGCTGTAATAACGAAATTACAAAGCTTAGAGTCACAGTGTCCCTTTTGGTACGCGAATTGAATACGAGCGAGCGTAAAGTTACGGTTGTTAATGTAATTTGTGATTCACTTTTCAGAAGTAACTATGGGGAAGAAGAAAGCTATACAGAAGTCAAATAAGGGTGATTTAATACCAACTCCTGGACCGTTGGAGCAGCAACTCGAAGGAGCGAAGTTAGCCAAATCTCGTTCCGAGATTCGTGAAAAAAGGAAACGAAAACCGGAACAGGAGATAGAAGAGGCTGGTTACTATTCAGAACTTTTTGCCGCAAGCTTATGAACTTCATCTTAATTCAAGCCATTGATTTCAGTATATTCCGAACGACCTGTCCGGGAAAATAATTGCTCAAGCGAGGAAGCAACTGCATGAGATTGGAGATGAGGACGATTCAGAAAAGCAAGATAACACCAAAAGGTGAGTCTGGATTTGAATTACTGCTGATGCTTTCATTTTTCGAAGATGCTTTAGGTAGTGCATAGCTTTGCCAAATCATGTCTATTCATCTCAAAAGATTTCTCTTTCGTCGTTTGGTTTCTCTTTCCAAAAAAGTCGAGCAAAAAAATTCTACTATGCGCCGCCATGTCGTGGTCCCACATGGCGACTTGAGTTTGCAATAAGTTCTGAAGATCAGCTTCGGGGTGTTTCCCTGCCACTTTTCGCGATTACTTGTCAGAGTTATGAAAATGTAGTGTCAGTGTCTGAAATTCGTTGAAATTGGCTGGCGATGCTTCCGTTTTTGATGAATTTTAATCTCAAAAATGGTCATATTCGAACCGTTACTTTGGCAAACCCTTAGAACTTCTTCAACATACAGCTTTTTGCTAGTATATCTGAAGCTGAAAATTGTTGATGAACTTACATCCTATAGCTTGTTAAGGTGCGTGGTCAGATTGAGAATAAATAAAAACTGTTGCGATATGCACTGTCTTTGATGGGGGACTTCCGTTTTTTTTTTACTCTGTCCAGTGTTTTGTTCCCACCGCCCATGTAGTATGGCACTCGAGAGAGAATATTTCAGTTACAACAATTACTCCCGGGTTGTGACATAAAGCGATACCTTATTTGGATTATTCTTTTTCTTATTCTAAGGCCTTGGATACGATCTATTTTGAAGGATGCGGCAAGTCAGCCTGGGTGCCGGAAGTGAAGAAGAATTTGACTTAGAAGAACAGTCAGATAACGACTATGTAGACCAAGTAATTGTGAGTTATTTCTTCTAGAACACTGTCTTTCGTATCTAAACCTCATGTTTCATACTTGCTCAAGTTATATCCTCTGTTATCGTATATTCTTTGTTGTTCTCTAGGAATTGGATCCGAAAGATGAAGCTGAGCTCGCGAAGTTTATGATCAGTAAAGAAGGCGGAACTAAAACGCTCTACGACATCATACAAGCAAAAATCGACTCTAAAATAGACGATGCAGAGCTCGCACTGAGCTCTGTGGATCCCAATGAATTTAATGTGAGGATTCCTGGTTTGATTCCCTTCCCATTCTATCTTTTTGACCATAATCCATTGTAGGTACGTGACCTCGATCCTGAAGTTGTAGAGATGTACAAGGAAATAGGGAAAGTACTTGCTAAATACAGAAGCGGTAAAATACCGAAAGCTTTTAAAGTGATACCGAAAATGGTGAACTGGGAGCAAATATTATAGTAATTTTTCAATTATTCACTTATTTAAATTTTTAAATGATGTTGGGTGTTCTAGTTTAACCGATCCTGACGGATGGAGTGCTGCAGCAGTTTATCAGGCTACTCGACTTTTTGCCTCAAATCTTAATCCTAGGATGTGCCAAAGGTTCGTGGTCTATTGAATACTATGGGTTACTTCTTAAAACCGATTGCTTTCGCAGATTTTATAACCTCGTTCTTCTTCCACGTCTTCGAGATGACATAGATGAATTCAAAAAACTTAACTTTCACCTCTATCAAGCTCTTTGCAAGGCTATGTACAAACCAGCAGCGTTCTTCAAGGGCATTATACTACCGCTTTGTGAGGTAAGTTGAGTCTTTGGTATGTTGAGCTTCAGGTGCTCCCGTTCCCATTTGGTTAAGCATTGTTCTTTGAATAGTTCTTGTATATTAGAATACTTGAAGCAATTGACTCACTTGTAAGAGAAGCTTTTGAATGGTGTGAGTTTGATTATCATTGATATCTTTCTAGTCGGGCACTTGTACTCTACGTGAAGCAACGATATTCAGTTCTGTGCTGGCCAAGGTTTCAATACCAATGTTCCATGCGGCTGCGGCTATGTTGAAGGTATTTTCGGATCTACACTTTTCCTGAATGGTGAAAACTACTATTTTTTGTTGCATAATCAGGAACCAGGTTGAAAATGAGTTATACGTGATTCACACTGCACTAACCTTAATGTGCGTTGATCTCCACAAAAATACTCTTAACTAGCCATCATTGTAGCTTGATAACAGAAGGGATTTGACTGACTAAGGTGAAACGAATGTTTAGAGCCATAAACGAAGTTTACTGTGAGTTTGAGATTATTTCTCTTTGCTCAAAAATTTTATTGAGTTTAGATCTCGGAAATGGAATATAATGGAGCCAACTCCGTTTTTCTCAGAGCTCTCATTGACAAGAAATTCGCCCTGCCTTACAAAGCGATTGATGCACTTGTATCGCATTTCCTCCGGTTTGTGCTCATTACACATCTACAACATGTATATAATTTCGGGTGAGAAAGCTGTTTTCAGGATGAAGAATGACGAACGCGAAATGCCCGTACTTTGGCATCAGTGCTTACTGGCTCTCTGCCAACGTTACAAAAATGATTTCAGTGCGGAACAAAAAGCTGCTATCATGGATCTCATAAGGGTTAGCTAGGGAACAAGGTTGTTGCCTTTTCTACAAATTGTTTATACTTGTTTTCAGTATCAAGGGCATTACTTGATTTCGCCCGAAATTCGTCGCGAGCTTGAGTCTAAGGCAGTGGAAGGTGAACCTGGAGAACAAACAGTCGTTAAAGTTGACGTTATTGCGAGAGCGAATGACACCATGGAATTTTAGCGTCATGTATCATTTTGGTTCCTTCTTTTTGTTGTTGTTGGTTTTACTGTGGTTCCATGTTGTTGATAGTTGAATGTTGAATTCGTTTCTGTTATTTGTACTATTATATTCAGTACCGTTGTGCTTCAGAGTTTATTGTATCTTATATGCCTAAAATTGTTATGTTTAAAGGTAGGGAAATAAATAGCTTATTTTGTGTTTCGTAATAGTTTTTATTGGTGGCATCTGCTCCTGCCTTCAAGGCACTATTTCGCTTTTCAAGATATTACCATAACTTGTAACCACGACATAAAACGGCTTCACATCGCAGTAAAGCAGGGTATAGATTCAAATTTATGGTGTTTCTAGCAATGATGCTTGGGAGATCCCAGTCCTTGACCCGATGTATCTACTTCCTGTGTCCAACAGTATCTACTGCAACCATCCCTCACATAAATCAACGGAGATGGTTAGTTTTTTACACTATTTAATCTCACTCTCCTAGAATCGACTTTTTAGGGCACAGTCTAATGCGACTAAATCTTTGAATGAAAGCCGTCGTCGTGCTCCATCGTTGGCGAGCGCTTCTGATGTTGTCCTCGCTTCCCCACCAGCTGTGCAGCCATATTTGCAGATTATGCGACTTGACAAGCCAATCGGTATAAGATTCTTTGAATTCGCTTATTCCTACGAGCCCATCCGTTGTTGTTGTGGGTACAGATATACACTAGACGTTACGTATGTGCATGGGTAGATACATTCACCCAATTCTGGATGGGTGCGGCAAACCGCGCGGCGAAATTCGTGATGATTTAAAGGACTCTGGCGCCCATAATAGGGGCACAGGTTTTGAGTAGATTAGAGGTCCAGCTGATGCTATTTATCTACCCTATTTCAAATTTGTGCCCCAATAATGGCGCTAGAGTCATTAAAATCACTACGAATTTCGTCGCGCAGTTCGCCGCGTCCATCCAAAACTGGGAGAATGTTCCATACCCCGACGTACTTACAAGGATAGTAAGGAATAGTAAGGTGTGTAATATAGAGAAAGATGATTGAGATCCAATTTTTGATGACAGGTATATTTTCAGGCACCTGGTTGCTGTATTGGCCATGTACCTGGTCCATCGCTCTTGCTACTCCAGCCGGTCATCTTCCCTCTTTATATTATCTAGCACTCTTTGGCGTGGGAGCGATCCTGATGCGCAGTGCTGGTTGCGTAATCAATGACTTATTCGATAAAGAATATGACAAAAGGGTGTGTCTGAAAGAAAATTGGTCAGACTTTTGAGGAATAGTCACCTTCTTTTTATTTGGTCCAATGATCGATGTTTCAAGGTTGAGCGCACGAAAAACCGTCCTCTCGCCTGCGGTTCCTTGACAGAGAAGCAGGCCATAGCACTTTTGGGTGGATTGCTAGCGACATCTTTGACTGTCCTCTTGCAAATGAATTGGTTCAGGTAACTGCCTTTCAACAGCTTGAGTTGCTTGCGAGGGCTAAGAACTTAAACTTTAAAAGAAAAAGACTGTTTATGTTATTGTATTAAATCCTATGTTGTATAGAAGCCTTTTACAAATATTATAATCCGTGAGTTCCACTCATAAGCAGGGGAGCTAGTCTTCCAACTTTATTATGATGGCTAGGTCCCCTTGGACAGAGACTGGTTTCAAGTTATACTGCCGCTCCTAATATAGCGCACCTTTTTTCAAAAGTCTTTTTTAGTCAATACTCTTTGGTTCACCTTGGCTAGTTTTGAGCGTTTTACTTAAATCAGTATTTCTCATAGCTCCATGACATGCATTATTCTCGAACAGCGGTAGAAACCGTTGCATAGCTGCACAATATTTTATGAGGTCAACCCTTGCTTTAAATACAGTGTATGTAGACATTTCTGGTTTAAACGTTACAATTACTGGACATTGATCGTATTTTGTTAGGAACAAGTGTGTTAGTTTTTATTTAAAGATTTTCAGTGTTGCGGTTGGCTCAGCATCAATGTTGTTAGTAGTTGTGTATCCGCTGGCGAAGCGGTACACTTATTGGCCTCAGTTCGTCTTAGGTGAGCTTTCTTTATAGCTTTATCAAAAGTTCGGCTTTTTTGATCTATTTTATGCTGGGATGAGCAATTTCAATGGAATAATAGGATGAATCCAAGGCTTTGGTGTTGCTTCGGAGTTCAGGAATCAAGCCACTAAGATGTGTTAATCCTCAAATGCTGTGATTTAGTACTTGAATGTCAGAAGATTATAGTAGCTCTTTTTTTAGTTGTAGCGGCAGTAGTGCAAATACATGAAATATTGTATTAATGTAATGTTTCCGATGGAATATTATTGCGGACGTCTTGCCCGCATTGTAATCGCGCCGCTATTGGCCTCCAGAATCAATACAAAAACGTCGCCCTGAACAGGATATAGGTCTTTTATGGGTATGCCGAAACTGCGATTTTTTAGCTAAAATTATTCAGTTTCAAGTAATCGAAACGTCAGTTTTTGTAAGTGATCATTTTTTTATATTTTATATGAAAGAAGCTCTCGTAGGCACCTTTATAGGTTGCTACGTTCGCTTCATACACAATATACCAACATATACATGATTTTTTCGCCCTAGAACAATAGAAGTTGTGGTCTAGATTGTGCCGGGCTACTTGACCGGTTTCTGCAACTCCTACCTGATAAGCAGCCTGGTTTTATAATTTAACGATTCCTTAGAACATCGCAGAATACCACATTTGCCGCGTTTCCATGTTGTTTACTTGTACGGTTTATGAGCATGGTTTAGGTGTAGAAGTGTAAGATTCGTTACAGGAGCCACCCTCAACTGGGGTGTATTGATTGCATGGGCTGAGCTGTTGCCTCGGGATCAATTTTATACGGTATTACCGCTCTACGTCTCTACGGTACTCCATACTGTAATTTACGACACAATATATAGCCATCAGGTTTATTGAGACTTTCGCTATTTCTAGCCAACATTTTGAGCTTTCCACCATTTCTAGAAAGAATCTTTCACCGTTGGGCAGCTTTGTGGTAAAACGTCGAGTTCGAACCGAAAGATTGTTCGTTTGTAAAGGACTACTGTTTGATTAGCTAGACACTCCTTTTTTGTCTGGCATTTTATCCGTAATTCGCAGAAATTTGCCTCCTGAAATTTGGAGGTGCTGGTTCGAACTGAGAAGTATGCCTAACAGTGAAAGTTCTGTGAATTGGCTGGAGTATGCTTTTGACGATTGCAAGTCCGTGGGGGATGTTCGTGCTACTTGTTGTGTTGTGTACGCCATGAATCGCTCAGTGAACTTCTTCATGTGTTCGACTTGGTACTGAATTGACGATATGTTTCTTGCAGCATCGCAATTGCTGCAGTGAGCATAGATATCTCGCAAACTATATCCTCAGTAGTTCTGCATTATTTGACAAAATGTATGGAGTATTCAGAAAAGTTCTTTCTACTCTACAAACCTTTCGTAATTGTCTCACAAGGGTGGCGATTTGTGGGCAAAACCTCGGCCTTGGACGGGGCTCGAATCCGTACTTGTGCTTTCTGTGCACTTGATCCGTCGCACTACCAAGGCCCCGCTTGCCCTCGCCCTCTTAATGGCTTATATGCTAGCTTATCAGCACTCACACGTGCAATTCGTTGAGCCGAACTCCGGGCAGCGGCTTACGGAATGCACGAGTACAGGTTCGAGTCCCGTCGGAGGCCGAAGTTTTGCATACAATTCGCCATTCTTGTGACTCTCGGGTCGCGTATTGCGGCGATAAAACAGCAGTTAACAAAACATCAAGTTAAAACAAGTACAGGGTGGCTGAAAAATATAGGACGCGCCGTTTGGAGCTTGCTGGCACCCTGCCAATGGGTATTTTCAAAATAGTTCGGGATTTCTAGAAAGCGCGGGATCTGTAAAAAAAAATTCATATGGGTCATTTGATTGACCGTTCGTCTGAACAATCACTATGAAAGCTTCTGCGCATCGACCCACTATCGAGAAGCTGCTCAGAGAAAGTTGCAGGAGCTGCGACATCGCGGAACGACTCGGCGTTCCCTCTTCGAACCGTACTGAATGTTGCCACTGCCTCATTAAACGAGGACATGCCTCTGAGATGCTAAAAGGGGACGACCGAGAACAGTGAACACACCAAGGATTCGTGACATTATCAGGATTAGATCACCCGCAACGATGGTGTCAGCATGAATCGGATTGCTTCTGACCTCAACATCAGCCGTCAAAGCGCTCAGAAAATTGTGAAACGCGACCTCAAGCTGAACAGTTATCGGCTCCGCATCTCTGACGTGATCTGGACCGGTGAGAAAATTTTCACAGTACAGTATCCAAACCGTCAAAACCAGAGACAGTTGTTGTCAAAAGCTGACGGCAGGTCCCGAAAACGTCTTGTGCACAGCAGGCTATCCCCAAAAGTGTTATGGTTTGGGCCGTGGTGACAACAGAAAGTAATACACTTTTGGTCTTCGAGAGAAATGCCTTGTCTTGAACGTCTATTTGTCTGTTCTCTACTTCATTCTTTTTATTTTACTTTTTCTTTTCAATTCCTTGCCGTCAACGAAACAGCATTCGCAATTTGCCTCTAGTTTCTTACACATATCGTGGTAACAGAAGAAGCATGACAGGTATAGCGCCGAGGCACTGTGAAGAAGTTCTAGTATATACTCTTGTGTATGTCGGTAATGTTTTTGGTTCGAGGTTGTATTTTCAGTCATCTTTATTTTGTTTCTTAAGACAGTGGATACGATAAGTTGAATGTGTTAATAGAGAACACCTGCATCCCAAAAGGAGTTGGAAAGGAAGGGAGCAGAGGTAGATCTGCCAGTAGCAGCGTAATTAGACCAAAGATTGTTCATTGTTTCATCAAGTACTACCGAGCATCCTAATGAATAAAAGGATAAAGGATAAAGTCTTGAGCCGTTGATCAAGCACGCCTGAGGGATACGCCTACGCATTCGACTTCTATTTAGAATCGTATGTGGCCTATGCAATGACTTGCGGTGGCCAGTCGATGTTGAAGTCACTGTTTTCATTCTCCCACACAAGTTTGCTACCAATCAACCGATCCCGGAGGGATGGAAGGTTTAGTTGGGTAAGGCGGATATGGATACTACGAAATTACTCTATCCTATGAAATCCGGGAACCTGTTCCTATCAGTTTTCACATTTTCTCATTTTCTTTTTCGAATGGGCTGAGGTAGTATAGTGGCAAGTGGCGCACTATGTCACACGCACACGGTCAGTTTCGAATACGGGATCCATATCCGCCTAGCCCAACTGAAACTCTCATCCCTCCGGGGTCGGTTGATTGATAGCAGACTCGTCCAGGAGAATGGAAACACAGACTTGCACATCGACAGGCCAACACAAGTCATTGTATGGGCCACACTCTGAATGGAAGTCGAATGCGTGGGCCATCCCACAGACGGGATTGATAACGTTGTATAGGTCACATACGCATTCAAAATGCCACTACGATTCTGAATGGAAGCCGAATGCGGCGGCGTAGAAAAGGTTAAGAATATTTCAGAAATACCAGAAGATCAACAAGTATCCGTTATCGTTTTTCGTTCTTCTTGTGCATAATTTCTATTCAACTACAGGGTGGGCCAAAATTATGATTACACAGACATCACATCCCCGAAACGAATAGAGAGCTAATAAAGCAAACCAATTTCAGAAGTGTTTATCACTAATCTCTTATCAAAACAGTACATTGAGACTGGGAACTGTTGCGTGTTGCTTTCAAACAACCCCAGAAACGACGACGGGCGGCATTGACGGTGGCACGCAGCTAAGGTCATCGAGTCTATCCCGGCTCTTTGAAAAGCATTTCTGAGACCAAACCACTTCTTGTTTGGGCTAACGGATGCTTTCATCTCAGAGACTGACCACACTGAAACATCCATGGGATTTAGGTCAGGGCTCCAGAGTGGTCACCGATCGAACGTTATGAAGTCAGGGAAGCCCATTTACGGAATTTCTAGACAATTTCTGACCTGCGGTCAGGAGCTTCATCTTATCAATATGTCTGTTTTAAATCGCCAGTGTCTTATTGTGTACGAAGAGATCGATCAGGCCTCCAAATCAACTTTCACTCCTTAATTTATAAAAATGTTCAGTGTTATTGCCTAAGCGGCGACGCTCGCAAAGGCCATCGCAGAAGGTCAGTGAGCCTAGCCTTGCATCACCTCCATTCCTTTAAGCTTCGTACGTACCTTATCGCCTTGTTTATTTAGCACCTTTTTCGCCGTGAATAACTTTTCGTCGGTGAACAGGAAATCTGTACGACAATTTTTTCGGATGCAGTGAGGCAGCTTTTGTGAGCCAACTTTTTCTTCTCTTCAGCATGCTCATTGAGGAAATCACTGTCTGATCGTGTAAGAGCCCTGTCGTGCAGATCATGATTCACGATCTAGCGCAGGAAACTTGGTGAGATATCCATTCATACAGTCATTTTAGGCTCGGAATGAACTTCGCTACTACGCAGACCTTCGCCCTGCTTCCTTAACACTCCCCCTAAATATAATCGCAGGCCTCTAGGTTTACCACTCTTATCCGCAATTGTTCCCAACTCTCGAGTGCGCCTTATGTTTGAATGTACCACCTGTCTTGTTACGCTAAGTCGTCTGTAGATGCACCGTGCCAACAGTGCTTCGAAATGCAAAGCTACGATTGATTCACCGGTTAGTGGTCCTTAAATTAATTCCAAAATCTATCAAAAATTTAGTACCATTAGGAAGGCAATAATGTAATCTACCTTGTGAAACGGAAGAAAGCGAACGAACTGCTATGAACCCAGAAAAAATTTGCTATGAGCGTCAGCGCGCGCTATAATCATAATTTTGGCCCACCCTGCACAAAAGTGACGACTGTGTTTCGTGAGATTCTGACGGATTTTTCTCCGCTTTGCCGCTGGCTGACCTCTTCCACCGCTTCCAGTCTTCATTTCATTTAACCATCGTACCCACTGCCTTTGTATTGTGGCTTCTTTCAGTTTGTTCAAATGGAAGAAATGAGTCCCCTGTTGGGCTTTTTTCTCAAAAAAACAGCTTTTTCAAAAAAAGTTTCGTGCAACCAGTTTCGCATCTTCTTGATTAACATTCTAGGAAGTGTTACGTTGATGTAATGTAACGAGAATGTCGATCAATGTGCGTAACTGCATCGCTTTCAATATTTCTTAAGTTGCGTCTCGATTCGTTGAGTAGAAACTTTGCAACAGGCTGTAATGTCTACAGTCCTGTTTTGCATTGCTGTCTCATTTGAGGAATAATATACACAATTCCCCTGAAGTGTCAAGTAAATTGTAGTAATCGAGTTTGATGAAATGGCTCTTGAGATGACTTTGCTGCAGGACTCACCTTCAACTGGGGTGCTCTTCTGGGCTGGTCGGCTATTGAGGGGTCGCTCAGTTCTGCGCCGATTGCCCTCTACCTAGCTGCCCTTCAGTGGACTCTCCTCTACGATACTATTTACGCACATCAGGTTATATCAAGTCCTGTTGGAAGTGTGTTATCCCGGCGTTCCACCGCCCACCGTCTTTCGTCACAATATAATACAATACAGTGTTCACTTGTCAACGGTTAATCGAATGCAATAAGTCTAAAAATGAAATAGCACACGGTCGGTCGTTTTCACACTAAGCTATTTTCTTAGTGCATGTACTCGTTATTACCCCACTGCACTCACTCACGTCATTGTTGCTTTCGATGGTTTCTTTCCTAAAATGCTGTGACACAGCATGTGGTGTGAACAATCCCTCTCGTGCTTCCTTTATGCATGCTTTTGTTGAAGGTTCTGAACAAATTCATTCCAGGACAAAACAGATGACATCATGATAGGAGTGAAGTCTACTGCACTGCGATTTGGAGACAACACAAAGCCGTGGTTGTGTGGTTTTGGTACCGCTGCCATTGCTGGACTTGGTCTGACTGGATATATTGTCGAACAGACTTGGCCTTACTACGTAGCCTTAGCCGGTTTGTATAGATTTCTATGTAGAATCACTAGCGGCTCAAGGGCCAAAGTCATGGCGAGAAAAGCCAGTAGCAACGAGTTGGAATTGAAACCAATTGTAACCATATCTAATAGCCCGATTTGCAGGCACTGCAGCTCATTTGGCGTGGCAAGTTGGTACTGTCAACATTAACGACAGTAATGACTGCTGGAAGAAGTTCAAATCTAATCAGTGGATGGGTGCTATTTTATTTGCAGGAATTGTTGCTGGAACATACCTCAAGAAGGAGAAAAAAGATTCACACAGTGAAGTGAATAATGACGATCTCGATGAATATTAATTTTTAAGTTTCAAGAAATACACATGAACAACAGAAAATGCGCGGCTTATGAGGGTAATTTGACGGATGAGAGGAGAATTCACCCATTGTAAAATAGTGCTATATGAATAGAAGGATGCGAACATGTGCAGTTGCAGTGAACAGTTGAGGGAAGTTGTTCAAGAAATCTTACCCGAACTTGAAATTAAGATATCGTAAGACGTATTCAATAAAGCACCAATGCATAAGAAGATCAGCTAGCCTGTACAGCACACAGTCTGGCAACTAGTCCAGAAAGTTGTAGTAGAGATGAGAGTCCCTCACTGATGCGCACATGACACAATCCAATCTCCTGAACGACGAAGTTTAAAAGTCTCGAAAATTTGAGGTATTGGACCACTTCAATTGATCTCGGAACAACCATTACTTTCATAAACTCCATTTTGACAAATTCTGGTAAAGAAACAGTCTTCGAAACGCGGAACATGTTGGAGATGATATCCTCTGGAGAGTAGCCCATTCTGGAATTTTTACAAATCTTCTTTCAAAGCTGATGACGCTTGGTTTTATAGGCTGTTAAACCGCTGCTGTACAGTCTTGTACTCTACTTCAAAAGGCAATTTAGTTGTAATTAAGAGCAGTAAAGAAAACGAATAATATGTGGTTGATAGAATGAAATTTTCTATACTTCTGCTGCCACTCTTCTGAACAGATGCGAGGGATGAAAATGAATAAGAAATGTAACTACCCGAGCGTTCCTCTGGGTTAGTGGTGAGATTATAAACGTACCTGTAGAAATCGTGGATGATTTGTGCAGCTTCCTTGAACTTCTGCTCTGCGCAAAGGGTGAGCATATTAGCCATTAGCTGTGGATGAGGCTCGTCACAAACCTGGAACAAAGAGAGTCATTTCCATCTAAAACACCCGTCTTATTCAAACTTTACCTTTAACACATTGTCTGCGGAAACGAAATCATAGGCAGATACAGTACATTGCAGGTTGTTCAGGGCCTAGAAAACCATTTTAGTGCCACGACGTTTAAAGAAAAGAAAAACGAAAAACACACCTGGCGCATATCTCCTTGCGCCGTGAACAGAAGAGCATTGATTCCTTCGTCATCATAGCTGACCTAAAAAGTGCGGCTAAGAGATTCTTTGTCAGTAGAACGAAGATTTGAAACGAACCACGTTCGATGAAACTCACTTTTTCCGCTTTACATACTTCTTCGAGTCTGTGGGCTAACTGTGCGTCGGTGAGCTTGTGAAATCGCAGGATAGCACATCGAGATTGCACCGGTTCTGAATAGATGAATAACGCGCTTTCGGAATGATATTCTACAGAACAGAAAAGAATTCTGTCATCTAGACACAAAAAAGGGGAGTCTCTATCAACTTCCGCGATTCGAATAACAGGTTTGCAATGCAAATCAGCAAATGTCAGCAAAGGTAATGAAAAATGATACTAAGTGCCAAGTCACCACACGGCTGAGATGATTCGGCTTCCTGTTTTATAATCCCAATGAGAGGGGAGGAAGTGTGTTGATGCAAAAAACATGGGACAAGTAGCCAACTCCAAATTCTGAGATTCTCTTCAATATGCAATGGACTTCATGTGAGAAAAGAGTGTTCTAAAGGAAAAGGAGAGGTAAGCTCAAGGAAGTCACCCCTAATATAATCCAATTAAGAACAGTGAGTGTACCGAGGAAGATTGAAAGAGAAATAAACATGGTATACCGATGATTTTATCAGACTGATTGCAAGCCAAGGCGAAACGGGTTGTTTCACTGTAGTTTTCCATGATACGCCGCAAAGCCTTGAACACAAAACCGAATTCATGTGTATCTTAATGAAATTTGAAAGCATGAAGGCGTAATTCTGATACCTGCTGTGCTCCCTCTGTCATCGAATCTGCCTCATCCAAAATTATTAACTTTTGACGCTTGGGAGGTAGGGTAACCTTTGTTTGACAAAATGTCTTGATTTTGTTTCGCACGACGTCAATTCCTCTGAAAATGACTCTTTGTCAACATTATCATACGGTGATGACTACGAAAAGTTCCCTGAAAATTTCATCCGAAGAGTTAATCATGCGCGCAAGTCTATTCCGTGAGCTTGTTCCAAGTTCTAATTAGCTAATTAGTACAGTTAAAGGAGCATAGTAAAGTAAACATTGGCTCGATAATGTTCTGACTAGTTCAATGTCGTTATCAGTTCTTTGGGAAACCCTCTTTTTCACTCAGATACACTGGATCAAGCTAGTTACAGCCGATAAATCGAAAAAAATACTCAGTTTGATGGCCGCACTCTCTAGTATGTTGCGATTTGTCACAGAAAGAAGGAGGGCCGTAGGAGGGGCCCCCTTTGAACAGCCCATAGTATTATACCATATACTTGAAAGTAGTCATTGATTGATTTCACCCAGGCACATCGATAAGTCAAATGAATAAATTATGGAACGCTGTCACTAACCACCAGTTCTTCTTCGAAATTACTAGCAGCTATGGAAATTGTTCATAACTATCTCACCGATCATCAGAAGCATTCAATTCAAGTACGCTGTTCTTCACGTGTTCCCCTAGTGATTCTCGTGCCATTGCCCAAATAGCCGTCGTTTTCCCACAGCCAGGTGGTCCCTACAAGAAAATCAAACAGCTCGACCTCGATTAGCTATAGAGACATATTATGGAACTAGCTTACCGACATGATGAAGTGAGGAGGGTTTCCTTTCTCGACGAAAAATCCAAGAGACTGTACAATTTCCTCATTTCCAACTATTTCTTCTAACTTCTGTGGGCGATACTTTTCTACCCATGGAATTGAGTCGTGCTTTGACATAATTGGAAGAGCCTGCAGTAGCAACTCACAATGTTTAGGGCACTCTCATACGTCAAAATATACTTTCGCCAGATAAGACGAACTAAAAAGATAAAGGAAAGGTCTTAGCCTCGTCAGTGAAGATGAATTTCCTAGCACCTACCATTCACATTTAAACGTTCCCGCGCGCGCGAAAATTTTAAGTCAGTGGTAATGAAGCAGTTTGCATTGTGGCAAGGTACTTGAAGACACATTCCGAAAGATCACGGTCACGACGTGAATGGTCGAAAATGAATAGGAAGCGATGGGTGGTCTACAAGTGGAAAAAAGCAAAGCTGTCGTCGAGGACTCACAACTTTTCCAACTGGTTTCAGTGGAGGTAGAGGAAGAATGTGAAGACAGAGGAATTTGGCCAAATTCCTGTATACTGGTTCCAGGAAACATTTCAATACACCAGCGATTTCTCTCTTTTCTGCTCGTCTCATCTTTCTAAGGAAGTTACACTCGATGCTGCATCAAGATTTTATCATGTTCATGATCCTTCTCTATGTCACCCGATCAAGGAATTATCACCCCCGACTGTGCAGTATCTATCAAGGTACAGCATTGTCAACAGGTGACTGGCAACGGCCGACGCTCCTCGCTCAACGCTTAGCGCGCCACTCTGAATTGCCACTCTTTGCCATTGGAGCACTTGGGCTTTAATTGCCATCGGTCTCTACCCCTAATATGCAATTTCTGAGTTGGGCAACTCTTCCAGACCGCTCACTTTATTACCTCTAACCGTGGGCACCAATGTAGGGGTTACTGTGATTGGGTGCCAAGGCTCAAAGATTACCGTACTGCAAAGATTGGGATCTGTACGTGCGCCATATCTTCATCAGTCGAATAAGAACTCTGAAAATACTGAGGAATGGACCTCTGTCAAAATTAACCTTAGAAGTATGCTGCTTCAGTGAGAGAGTGGCTAGGGAGAGGTTGTATTTCAAAGAAGAACCAAGGAATCTTCCCATTACTGGCGACTGTAATCGTACCCAAGTTCCCACTTCAAGTGGCGATCCTTCCACTCGGAAATCAGATTTTCCCCTTCACAGCGCGTGATCGGAGTAGGTAAAGAGATTTTATCAAAATTTCACGAAATGTTGCGACAACCTGAAAATAAGGAGAGGCTACGATATCATCGTGGTCATTACTATCCCTCCGCTCACTAAATGCGGCATGTGTGCATAGCAGAGCGGCGTATGTAGGATCTGAAGTGGGTCCGTTCGGGTGGTCGTAGTCGCAGCCAGTGGTAGCACCCGCTCACTGGCATTTGTCGAGCCAACTAGAACTTTCAAACACTGCTACTGGATTATTGCAAAACATCTCTTGTTTTATAGTGCTCCAGTAGTTTCCGTAGTGAAGTCGAATCCATGCTGGGACGACGGAAATCGTTGCTGAACGTTAGACACTCATCTCAAGGAGTTTAAGTTCCGAGCAAACTCCAGCAATGCTGCTCCGAGGTGGAGCTGCGACCGCGCTGCGCCGGCTCAATCTCATGCAGCCGATAAGCCTGCTTTGTGCTATTGTTCCTCCTTCTCTTTCCGAAGCTTACCTATCTTAAGGGCCACTACCCTTTAAAAAGGATCCAAGGGATTTTTCCTACTGAGGGACTAACTTTACAGCCTATTTTGCATGGACCTACTCCTACTTAGGACAATTTAAGTGCATTTAGGAGATAAATCTTGAAAACGGTTGCTTCCATGCCTGACCAATGCCGATTTTATCGCTGCATTCAGCACTAAACATAACTCTGAAGTTGAGTAACCTTGTAATTTAGGCGAGAAATAAAGCGCAAACTGATGGTGTGCTTGCAAATGTTGGACTGTATTCTATTTGACGCCTAAAGCTTACGGTAGAGACGGCATTTTCTCGCTGGATGATGATTATTTGTTTGTTTTTTCTTGCATTTGTTCAGTGTTTTCGAGTGCCTAGTCCCTAATTTGTTTGGTGCTTTGTTTACTTTTTATGATGTGAATCTGAACCGTTGCAGCCTCTTCAGGATTCGGTGTTAAGCGAAGCTAAGGTCGTGTTACACAAAATCCGATGCACTCAAGTTCCACTTCCCCCACCCTTCGAGGGTGATTTTCTTTCTCATTTTTTGCTCTATCTGCAGTCACAAATTGCTCCAGATGCAGTGCTTAGCTTAACAAATGTGATAGCTTTGTTCTTTAACTATTATCGGAGCAAATGAGTGATCGTTTAACACCCGGGCCAAACCTCGGGGAGCAGATTCACGGGAAGATTTGGAGTTTCGAACAGAAGTTCAATATGTTTCTGGAAAACTATTGGTTCTCGTTTGCGGCTTTTTTTTTCAATATTATCTATCTATTGCTGAATGGTAATGCTTATCCTTTACAATTTCACACATCTTTCTTTAGTCATTGGATCGCCGCTTAACTTTTCCCCATCTGTTCGTTTTTCTGCTTCTCTGATGTAGTTGTAAACTGTTCTTTTACGTCATCTGGCAGTCTGTTAATCACTTTATATCATATCGAGTCGCATGGACCTGGACCTTACAGAGAATTGCACATCCGCTCTAAATGTTTGTCTTGATGAAATTCAACCCGATTTTCGCTGCGATCAGCTCAATTTTCGATGTGATCATTGAACAATCGAAATAAGTGTTCAAGAAAAAAGTGAAAATCGAAATGAAAACAGGCTTTTCTCTAACTGCCGTTGTTGTGAAGAAAACGAGTTGTTCATCCAAAGTGATTTGGGATTCCATTCATACCTCGTCGAATATTCACCATAGCTTTTTTTAATCGTGAACAACAATTAGGCTTTCTAGGGAAGTGAAAACGTCAACATTTTGCATTTTGGCATTCAATTTTCTGACAGATCTCACTTGTGAAAGAATTCTATAGTGTGCGTGATAATGCCAGCATTCGCAGGGATAGTTTACGATTTCCTTTCAAACGCAGCGCGGTGAGCAGTGGGCGACCACCGTATGACACATTTGATTTTTCATTTTTGAAATTTTTTGCATTGTTTTGGGGGAGTTGTGAGGTTACTTTCATCAAAAAATCGCAGTTTCCTAGTGTAGGGACCTTGTTCGGGAGGTAGTGCAATAACTTCCTTTATTATGTACACATCAATCGGGGCCTGTGATGCCCTGTTTAAGGGGGTCTCAGTTGTTTATCGGTTTTGATATCGAATGCAAGGCTTAGCATGACTGGGCGGTCATTTCCTAGATGCTTATTTGAAGAGAATAGGAAACTGGTTTTCGATATTCCATAATCTCACCCGATTCAAGAATAAATCGCAAGTTATCGACCACACTTGGAAGGAGATCAGTGTCGACTATGCGTGTATTGTTCAAAATTTCAATAGCATTTCACTGAGGACGGGTGCAACGTAGCCATTGTGGGCGTATCTAAGCAATTCTTCTTAATGCTCCTCTCGGCTTACAAATTTTGCCAGTGAAATACTTTCGATTGAATTTCCATGGCAGTATTCACGTCGCTGTCGTTATGCGGTGGGAAATTCATTCGTTAAACATGTGTTTTTCAGGTGCCTGCCTGTCACTCGTGCTTTTTATGGTGGACACCATGAGCTCGTATGCAAACAGTAGTACGGGCAGGCGTCGACTGATCACGAAGACAGATGCAGAAGAAAAAGCTTTGGACAAGATCACACGTGAAGTGAGCTTCATTCTTCTAATCGGTTGTTTTTTATTCAAAAGCTTAGCCATTTGGTTTTGATCCTGCAAACCAATCAGTAGGTGCGATTGGAATTGGTCTCCTCTTGAATTAGAGCATGAATTGATGATGATAGTTTTGACCTGATGTTTTGTTAACTGCTGTTATTTCGCCGCAGTACGCGATATGGCATATGAAAGTGGAGGTGATCTAGATAGTGTCTTCTAAAGTGTTATAAGCGAACTAGAATTTCACATACACGCGCCGGTATTCACAAAAGTCCTGATTGGCCCTTCCGCCAAATCTTGACTCACAAGAAGGTCATCAATGGATGGCGCGATCCTTGTAGCGCGATCCTTGTATTTCATTGAGTGTTATCATTGCCTTATCTCCGTCAGGGTTGATCGAAACAGTGTTTTTCGAAATTACAAGACCAGAAAAGGTGTTGAGCCATGCTCTTTGCTCTCTGCTCTTTTATCCAAGGAATTCGAGAAATGGGTTTTATGTCAGGATACTTGTTCGTTTAATTTCCACGTCCGGTCTTCTTGAAACCTGGGCATATTAAATATTTTGTGGGCTTTGAGATCATCGCGTAATTCTTATCTCACGACTGTCAATGGTGTCTCATTGTTCCCTTGTTGTTCGCGAAATAGAGTGGGACGACAGCGCTGGTGGAACGGCAGAAGGTTGGTTTCGTGGCTGGGATCTTTCGGTGTTCGAGTTTCTGGGAGTTGTTGCAATTGGCCTAGCACGTTTGGCCGCTTGGTTGGGTAAGCTGCAGATCAGGAGCTCCGAACTACTTCAAGTATTCGAATACGACGAGCTAGTCGAAAAGTCGAAATGTCGACCAAACAAACGGTTCCCTCGTAACAAACCTGTACGGCAAACAGTTGTGAAATATTATGTGCATTTAATTTTTTATCTACCCGAGATTTTCCACTTGTCCTTTTCTAGAAATTTCACGATTTAAAGTCCTAATTTGTTTTTTGCGCTCAAGACACCGTTGCTTGAGCACTAATGTTATTTTTGAGATCAACATTAGAGCTCAAGCAGCACTGTTTCAGAAGCGAATAGGAAATATTTGATGCTGAAAGCTGCATTTTGCATAATATTTAAAGAATAGCGAATCAGGTGACACACATATGGTCGATGATCAATAATGGCCTTTGGTCGTTTGGTTAGTAGTGAATGTCTATTCTCCTAATCCATATGAGGAGCAAGGTATCCGCAATAGAAGGGGTCTTCAAATTTGAGCGCCATAAACACGACCGTCTCTGTCGTTCATTTTTCCAATAACTCGCAGTGCTCTAAGCTACACCGGATGCACAACAATAGATTGTTTGTGAGCGCGTCGAATTTTGAATAAAAACGCACTTGCTTTGCTTGCAGGCATCATCTACCCAGGGAACCAATGAATACCACAGTGTTGTATTCATTTCACATCCCTAAAAGGTAGACTGTCATGCATGTGTGTTTGAGAGTAGGGAGAGGGAGTGTCGTGTCAGCCCCGCGGTCCATGTCGCGTTGTGTCAACTAAGAGCTACTTATCTGTCGTTCCAGAAAGTCGATTAACTCCATTGAGTGAATCATGGCAGACAGGGCAACCCCATGAATAGAAAGCAGTGCACTGTCTTTGATGCCGTTTCACTTCCACGATCTTGTACCGTAACATCTTTCATTGTTGTCAAGAACTCCTCCTTTCACCATTTTCACTGGGCTGACCATCGTCTTGAACTTTGTCGGCTGTTCGTCTATTCCATCCGCTCTCCCAGAATGAGATGGTCTGAAATTGGAAAAGTTGTCCCCGACTTTTATCTTCGTTTTTGAGCTTTATTTTTCAGCTGTGCTGAAAGCTCCAGAGCATTTGTCTTCCGACCACCCGATTTTCACTCACCTCCAACCCTTTTGGGCGGAGGAAAGTGCGACAATGAGGACGCAAGCAACTACAGGCGACTTTTTAAGGACCTATTCATTCCTTCCTGCATGGCTGACCCTGGGTCGAGTCGTTTGAAAATACATGCATGTTTTACAAAGTTCCCTATATTGACGTTGGGTGTTATTCTCTGTGATCTTCGTCTGAATCGAACTGAAAATCGAAAGTTAGTCGTGACGCGCTACCGAGAAAAAAAGAAGGGGGGGGGGGTGCATACAGCATATGCACTTAGTGCGTTATGCTTAATAGGATCAGGCAATCTGTCCAAAAGGATCGTGAAGGTTAAGATTGAAATGAACCTCCACGCCTACTCAGCTGCTGTGTGGACTTTCATTCGCGTTCTTTCGATAGTGTCATGCTCAAAGTCGTTGTCTTACGTGGAGATACATTCCCACGAGTTCAGCTGCTGACAGGTAACGTTTTATCTAGGAGCTGTTTCTAGGTTTTTTTTTCAAGATAAAAAATTTTATGGTCCACCCCTCAGTACCGTGGGATTTCTCCATTTCACAGCGCCAAGATATGTAGATGCGTGGAAATCTTAAGTTGTTTTTGGAAGCCTATCAATGATGCTATCAAGTTCTGCATCGCCTGTCGAGGACTTCTAATTGTTTTCTTCCTCGTTGGCACCTCGATAGTTGTCTGAATATTGCGTTCGGTGACGTTGTACATCGCATCTGAGTCGTATACCGCTATTCACGCGCTGTTTCCTACAACGATAGCTTCATTATCGATTCAGAAGATTTTCATGATTCACTTGAATGTGCGTTTAACGGAAAAGGCCATAAATTTACGTTCGAGAACAAAAAGAAGAAAACAGTGTGAAAATGTAGTTGAGCAGTTTCATATTCGCAAATTCGTGATAGTATTTTTCAAGAGTAGCTAAAGCTGTGGATGCAAAAGTAATTCAGAAAAACATGTCGATCGGTCGTCCCCTGAAACTTATGCTAAAAATGATGTGTGGAAAGGATTCTCGGATGATTGCACCTTTTTTATCGCCAGTTCATTTCTGAATGATTGCTACAGCAGCTACGATAGTTTGTGATTACTTGAGAAAAATCTCAGTGTGCAGCAGTGCCGTATTTTTATCGACTGCGAAAAAAATTGCGTCATTTCAAGGGGGTTTTGGCAATATTTCACGACATTCCCGTGTTTTGCATTAATTTTTAGTAAATTCTCAATTCGCCGTCGGCGCTGTACAAGTACAAGTAGTTTAAACTTTTAAAGCGGCACGCTGCTGCTATGCGGTATGCAATCGATACGGGTTGCAATCGGTGTTGTGCCCGTTGATGCTCATATGTAGTGTTTGAATTTCTATCCTCTCTTGCTCGCAATCAGCAGCTAACTCTTTTACCATTCGTAGATGGGCCGCTTTTTGTGTGTTTTATATCAGGCAAATGTATATTAGCGCCGTCTTTTCAAAAGTGGCAACTCAAATAATTCGCAATTAATCCTACCCTTTTTAAAGATTTTCCTTCTTCCATTAATCCTCAACTCAAATTTATTCAAGGCCGAAGCACGAATGCGGGTGAAACGCGAAACGCGTGAGCAAGCGAGGCAACATCGCTATACTCTTCTCGAAAAACGTGTTGAAGTAAGTTGTTCGGCGGTCAACCTTATGATGGTTTGGCTAAAAGTTTAAATCTTAGGAAGAGGCCGAGTTGTATCGACAAGACGCTGCGGTAAGTCGTTTTGAACAAATATGGTACAGTATAAAGTTTTGCTCGAAGAGTCCTCCATGACTTTTTGCAGTGCGGTTTTTTTTTTGAAATGCATGTGGTGTGACCCACGTTGTGCTGTTCGTTTTCAGTTTTGAGATCTCAACTTAATCTTTTGTTCGATTATATTAGATTTGGGTGATTGTGAATCGAACCTTCCTTGTGCCCTCACTTCCTTACTTGAAAAGATTCCTAGTATTCGTGTCATTTTTGATCGTTATAGATAGTACTGTGATTTTGCGGGCTGCTTCTCAGGATCCCATCATCTTTTCTTTTTAATTTAGCTCATTTATCAACTCCTTTTTCTTCGTTTTCGTCTTGTTACTTCATTCTGAGCTACCAAACATGGGTTTTCCTTTAGTAGACTGTTTACCAGCTCACAATCTCCTTCATCTTCTTGTTGAGATGTAGCAAAATTCATTAGTACAAGAATATTTTATTTACGAAACTTTTGCATTGTTTTCGAAACGTTAGTGTGGTGTGTCATGCAGAAAGATTAAAGCACGATTCTAACATGATGTGGTACTAACATTCCTTTTCGATTTACAGTCAACGTCGAATGGGCTACAGTCTTGCGACGAGAGCAGCTCCGAATTACAGGTGTGTGACTGCTGCTTTAGGTTTGAAGCATTCCATTCAAGATGCTTTCTCCAGTCACAGTGGCTATTAGGTGGTCTAGGAAGCGATGACCATTACTTGTCTGTATTTTTATTTGAAATGTTGTAACAATCCGACAAAGAACATACCGTCTGTTCTGACCATTGAACTATGCCTTCTTGTTAATCTTGGTAAATGACAGGTCAGTGCTAGCCTTTTTGCATAAATGCTTGGATTCAGATGATGCAGAAGATCATGATGTTTAGAGGAAGAGGGAGGATTAGTACCATGAGTGCTTGGACACTGATGTTCTTCACGATGAAAGATAGGATAGATTTAGTCGTTCAAGATTGAAGGAGAAAAGTAATGGACTGAGGCGTAACCAAGGCTGAATTGTATGCACCATTGCGCATTTAGAATTTCTCCTTCTGGATCCATGCCTTGGTTATGCAGAGGGTAATTTCCATCTTTCCTCCACCACACCACTTCTAATTTATACGTGGCTGTCATTTTAATTTTTGCATTTGCGCTCTTCATTATTTTTGCTAAGTAACCAAAATGTCCGATTTCATCAATAATCTTCTTTAATGGGATTCTGAGATATCCAGGTGACATGAAATTCTCGTGAGCATGCACTGTCAGATTCGCATTGATCTCGTAGAAATTCCTTCCTTGAGGAGGTTGTTCCGTTTTGTGTAGGGTAGATTGGTATTGGAGTTAGTACGTGTTTCGTCCTACGAGGTTGATCTGAAGCTCGTAACTCGTACCTTTAAAATGGAGACTTTCGCGCACAAATTCTTTACGAGCTTCTTTCTTGCCTCAAGTAGTGCATGCATTATCTACTCCGATCGGACTTTTTCTACAACTAACGGCGTGAAAACGGCAAACGATTGTGTAAGGGTTAGGATTGGGTTCCTGTGCTAATTCTCGCCTATTCGAACCAAATGGGCTCCAGGAACGAAGAGAGATTAGCCCATCTCCATTGAGCTGCGTTTAGTATATTTCTGTTGAAGAGATCTAATCAAGGTTCGGCAATAGCACATCGGTGCGCTCTTGCTGTATTGGGCATATATAGACTGCGATAAGAGCCGTTTCCAGCTAAGCTAGGGGAGTGAAATAGCCGCTTTATAGGTTAGATAAAAATCTTGGCAATTTCTCATTATACCAAACGAGAGACTAAATTAAACATGTAATGAGCCAGACGTATTGAGGTGGTAATGCGCAAACTCACTAAGAGATTAACAAATAATTAAGTGAGCTAATAGAATTTTTCAAGTGAAATATTTCGGCTATTTTCTGAAGTTCCCCATGTTCAATTTAGAGGTGACCATGAGATCAGTTGGTCGACCAGTTTTGTCTCTTACTAATACTGCAAAATTGGACAGGATAAGATTATCCCTTTTCAAAAGAAAAAACTCATTTTTCTGGTGCTTCCACAAACCCCTCCACAATAATCAATCTGAGATAGAAGACGGCAATTTCTACTGCATCGATAATCATTCTATCAGATTTCGACTAGAGGTGCTCGCGTGACGATATTTCGGTATCGTCGCCATACTGAATCCGGAGGAGCAATCGATATTTTAGTTTTGTCAGTGGTCAATTTCTTACAGCACCTCCTTGACACAATCGCCGAGTTGCGGTTGAAGAGACTCAGACGGACGTATCACAAAATTTAATGCTTGAAATAATAGAAGATTGAGCGGTTGAAACTCGGTTTTAAAACTATTCTGTTAACAACACACTATCTTGCACGACTAGTAGTTGATGTGATGTTGTTTGGATCCCTGAGTTTTCAAATAACAGCATTTCATTGTTAGTATGATTCCTAATCGATGTAATTGAAAGCTTCCCATGTTTTCCATTTTAGGATAAGGTTGTCGAACTGGAGGATCGATTTCAGCGAGCAATGTTCCTGTATTCTCAACTGGACAACGAAAAATCCGCGCTGTTATATGAGGTAGTGATTGATTCCGTTTTCGAATACTTCATTAATTAACTATCCTTATGGTTCAGGTGGATCTGTTGAATGACGAACTGGAAGAGAAAGAAGTTCTTCTGCAACAGTCTAATAGAGAATGCCGCGATCTCACCAGTGTTCGTTAGAAGCCTTTTTGGCAATTCTCATTTCCAGTTTCATTAAGTTCGAGTGCTTTCAGGAAGTTAAACTTTTGAAACGGACAATTGAAGCGATGACGGCAACACAGAACAATTTGAAAGCTGAAATAGCCCAACGGGATCGCTTGATTCAGGTATGGTTACAGATCTGAATTTTGTGGGCAGTCTTTGTATTGTGTTGAGCATGATATACCAAACAACTCTCTCGGTGGTGCTCATTATACATGTCAGATCATAAAATTAAAAGATCATAAATTATAATTATGGTCAATCGATGTTTAAGAATTTCTTCAGGTTGAGTTCGGTTAAGTACTGTTTTTAATGTCGTATCACTACCGCGCCTTTTAGATCTAATTCAGAATGACTCCTACCACCTTTCCACTTGGTTTAAGTTCACCTTCTGTAACTTGAACTCAGTCCTTTTTTAGTATCATTTTCGAAGCATTCATTTTTAATCGCTGCCTATTTCTTTCTTCTTTGTAGATGGTAATGTGAAAAGTTTTCCGATTTGCATTACGTACATTACGTAGACTATCAACAGTCACAAGTGTATGCGAGTTATGCCAAATGATTGATTGGAACAATTTTGAGATGACAGGATCCGTTTTTGAACTTTTTTTTGTTTGCAGCGTTTCATTTCTCTCTTGCCATTGGAAACTGATTCTTGAGGGGTTTTCTCCACAAATTTCTCAAAATTCGAAACACGTAACCCATTTGTAGTCACTTCGTTCATCGTACATCATAAGTTTTCCAAGAAATCAGAGAGATCTGGGATCTTTTCACCCTTTAGACCTCGCTTTCGAACTGTAGGCTGCAGAACTGATATTTTTTCGATATTGGTCCACGTTGGTGCGCTTGCTAGAGAGTCGTCTTTTGATATATTTTGACCATCAGAAAAGAGCATAGCACTAGTAAAGCTCGAAACCGGGCTGTAAACTGTGAGATCATATTTCTTCAATGCTCTGAATAATCTTCCTCACGGTTGTGGCAATTCCAATTACTGCCTTTGAAAGATATAGTATTTAAGAAATTCTGGGAGCTGAGATTGCCATCATATAATTCATCAAGCAAATGAGCTCGGTATCCGTTTTTGTTGCACAAACCATCTGTCGCAACGGTTGCAATTACAACATGCATTCTCCTTTATGATTCCGACGTCCGTTGGCAACCATGTGAACTGTAGGTAATGACTTTCCAATAACTTTGTGCTGCGTAGATGTGTAATTGCATTTGCATAGGATGGAAAGTTGCATATCCCTTCATCTTAAGGTTGACGGTCTGCATCACAGCCTACCTTGCAGTTCGACTTTTTGACTGTAATGCTTCTGACCTAATCGCGCCTTTTGAAAGGCCCGAAGTTATTGTATGTGTTACTTGATGATGACCGGCAGTGCTTTTTGATAACGCGTGTGATACCAGTGGACCCAAGGCCCCAGAGGCGTACGAGCTATGGGTTTATTACGTTTGCGTCGGGTGCATGCTACATCACTCAATGCTCAAGCCAATATTCGATCATACTCAAGTGTTTAGATCATTGAACATGCTGAAGTCAAAATAAATCAAGAAAAACAATGTATGATGACCCTCCTAAAATATTCAAACCAGCTCTCTTCATACCTCAGCAGATATTGGCAGTTGAGTTTGGGATAGCATAATCTGCACGCTCTCATGGAGAAAAGGTCGTGGGAAACTTGTGAACCAACCTATGAATATCTAGGGCCTTCCATGTGGCCTATGAACAAGTTACAGTAATTGAGGGCATCTCATCGACAGTAAGCAACTCATCTCTGAGATTATGAGCTTTTGTCGTGGTTTCATATTTCTGCCATACAGTAAAAAAGCGCAGTGACAAATTTTTGGGCCTATTCGCAATACGACTAGACTTTGTTATGATCAAAATCCGCGCCTGTAGTTCCCTTGGCAGTGGCATGTCGCTCGCTCCCACCGCAGCAGAGCTTTGCCCACTTTCGCATGGCGATAAAGCACATCTAAGCCCCATTGAGAAATAAAGTTCAGCGAGTAGACAGAATTAGCCCATTAGGCACCCATCGCAGGCATAGATGCGGGTGCTTTTAGGCAGTAAGCTTCTCTTGTCGAGGAAATTCTGTGAAGAGATGATAGGGGGTGTGCACTATAATAGTCAGGTCAGTCACCATACGTTCATGCTAGCCATTCGTTCGCATTGGGCTCTTTTATCCTGCTCCCAAAATTTCAGATTGGCTTGAGTAAGTTGGGCTGAAAATCGCTGTGTCTTCATTTTTTACATAACCCCAAAATGTTTTGTACTTTATACAGTAGCGCTCAAAAGTCTTCGGTGAAATGCTTTGACGCTTTTTCGTTCATAACTTTTTTGTTAGTAGACCAAATCACGCAAAATTTGGATATGTTTAACTAAAGCATATTTCACCCTACCCAACACTATTTGACTGTGAGGCTGCAATATCCTCAGATAGAGCAAGGTGTTTGTTGCGGTAGCAGATTTTGCTTGCACTAAAGTTGTTGACGTCTGCACTTATTCGCACCTTACGTGCGTTTTTCTCATCTATTGTGTTCGGCGTTACCGCTCGTACACTTTAGACATGACAAAAGGAATGAGATTCTGGAAGGGCCATCATCTGTATTTTCAGTCGATTTTGTGTTCATGCTCTTTGGGATATCTGGAGCATGATCAGATTGCAGGTTAGTAGTGGTAAATATTCACAATACCCCTTACGCTCCAAATATAGAAATTTTGCATGATTAGATTCAGTAGGAAAGGAGCTACGACTAAAAAGTACGGCTGAAGAACCATTTCACCGAAGACTTTTGAGCGCTACCGTATGTTTCGCGCCTCAACCTTGGGGGTACTATCTCCCAATATCCAAAACGAAGGTGATGATGTTGCGTTGTTGTGGAGCAGAACAGTCATGACTGCCGTCAGAGTTGTAGTATTGCTTTTACGCGACTGAATAGACTGGTAGGTAGGTCTCCGTAGTTCTGATTGAAAAGGGCAGTTGTACAGTATGGTTACCTTCACCCTATCAATCTGGGCTGAGTTTCACTAAGTGATGACCATGCATGTGAAATGGAAAATATTTGCCGCTTGAAGGAAAACCCCCGCATTCACCTGGCTGCTGTCAGAACGATCTGTTAGCTACAAGGCCTAACAAAGATTTTAGTTTGTACCTTTCATACTCCCACGTCTTCTCCTCTTGCAAACTGCTCTCGTAACTGAATTTGGAAGTAGTTTTTCTTGGGAGAATGAAGTAACTGTGATATACTGCAGTGGGTTTTAGTGTATGAAAAGTAGTCGGCCGACCCCCTGAATGAATATCACGTTGTTAAAAAGTTGTCAGTTAGAAGCCAAACGAGCTCATTTGATTGGCAGGCTGCAGACTGCTTTCATCGTTTCGACACGCGCCATCAGCAAGAGCACAACAAAATATTAATTGATTATTCTGTTCGTGCTAGGGCGGACAGCGAGAAGTCTCCTCATGTACAACGGAAGGCGCAAATAATATTAACACAATCAGCAGCTGATTTGAGTTTTTCTTTTCGAGACAGAAGTAAACGGAAAAGTTGTTTTTTGGATGCATTTATTCATAATGCAAGGTGCAATTACTTGAAATCGATCCTGTTAACCCTAAAATCAGGGTGGAGGGCTGAGAGGTCAAGAAAACGGTCTTTTTGAGAACGAGAGCGAATTTTATCAATCCACGGCATCATTTGATCCATTCTATGCTAGGTGTCTCGCAGTGTGTCACGCTCGACTTAAAATGTTCGCTTATCACCAGGAGTGGACTAGGATGTTCTTCCTGACTATTTCAACGGAGATCCAAAAAGAAAACAGTGGAATCTACAACAATCTACAACAACAATCAACTTAATAGTTGTATCATTAGTCTCCTTCACTCAGAGAAGGAAGCTGTGTCGCTACGGCTGTAGCGTTATGTTCCACTTGAAAGAAAAACGCCGGTAATATTAAAAATGGATCGGCAAAAGTCACAGATTGTGTTCGCTCCAACTACCCAAGAAGCACTTCACTTTCGCCCTAACAGGCCGCACAACCATGGCATACCTCTTCTTTCCAGAGGTGAGCCTTACAAGAGAAGGCTTGTAACCCCATGAAACAATGAAAAGTTGGAGTCTTGGGCTACATTCCTAATCTTGGGGAAAAGCTCCATTTTTTTCATTAATAATGCTTTTTGTGTCCAGTAAAATATGTTGTATAGAGGAAGAGCCGAATCACTGCTCGATAAGTTTCATCGGTCTTTATCAGATTCGATGACATCAGTTTAATTCTTCGAATTTTGTCATCCCCTTTTCTGGGAAAACAGATCCCTGATTTGACCCGCAGGTAAAGGATTGTTGTGTCCGTGTTGTTAGTCAAAAATTTGGTGAAACGAGTATTCTGACGGAATGAACTTCATGAACATATTGTTATCATTGCTGTCATGGCCTAAGTAAAAATAAGTTTTACGAACTGAAAGGACTTTCTCAGTGCCCTAGGATTCATTGGGTTTCAACCCTTCTACCCTTGAGAGTGGCACTGCACCGCTCACCTCGGTGGCTCAAGATTCAGCGCTATCGTTCAGCTTTATCCAAAGGAAAGGGGTTTCATGGAGTTATCATGAACTATATACATTTCTTGTTCCACCAAGTTGCTCATTTCACCAGATAACTCTGGTCTTTTAGTTTTTGCTGTTCTTCTTGTTGAGGCACATCTTTTCCTCCATTTGTTATTGTTTCTGTTAGTCTTCCTACTTATGGTTGTCTCTGGTGCCATGCCAGTTCTTTACATCTTTTCCTGGATTTTATTTGTTCACTGAAGCACTGTACAGCGCTCATAACGAACATCACCACCTCTTCTTGAGATATTTTGCGCCTTTTTGCTGACTCCTATTGAAAGCCTTCGAGGTTGCTCCTTACATTTCTCCTTAAAAGCTCTGGAGTCTCCATGGTTTTGAGATCAGGTTTTTGTAATCTATTCGTCATTGGTTTCCATTAGTTTCAATTATGGTAAGTCTTCCCTTCTTGTAGAGAATGCATCGAAACTGTGGAAAACCCTAATCAAGTTTCACATCTTTCCGATTGGGTCTGTGGGGCTCATTGTCTCTGTACTTCACCTTCCTAACTTTCTTGTGGTACCGGTGCGGTTGTTCAGATAGTATATACAGATGGGCCAGTGATCTGATTGTTGAGCCAGTTTTGCGGTTTTCCAAAACTAACTTTTTCTTCTAAATAGTTATCAATTTGCGCAAACCTGTGTGATCCCGCATTATATACGTTTTCTGTATTTCTTGTGCTGGTATTGTGGGAGTTGTTTGAAGTAGCCCTCAATTCTGGTGCTAATGGGGCTACAGCTGCAGATACTAAAGAATTACGTCTACTACGTATTCACTTGTAAAAAAAATTTCAGTCAACACCATTGTTCTCTTTTTCCATTCCTCTCGCCACCGTAAGGTTGAAACGATCTGTATTCCACGCCTCAGATATCTCCTTATTAAGTTATGCTCATACCTCGAGTCTGGAGCGTTTTGGAAAACTTACAAGACAGTGTAAAAGCGTTTGCGCAAGTTCTAGTAGTTAGGCTTCATTGAATGGTGAAAGGAAGGAAATCAATAGACCCTCCTAAGTTAGATCATAGATGGTGCATGCTTCCGAGAACTGTAGACAAATTAGCTAGCTGATGAAGAAAGGAATTTGGCATTGCAATCCCATCGAGCCTTTCAGGATTCTATATTTTGGGGGATTCTGGAACCGTCAGCCAAGGGTTAAGCATCAGAATTCTTATCATCACGGTTGAAAACTATAAATTTCGAAGATTTTGTAAAGATTTATCTATTTAATGCACATGGAGATCTGCATAAACAAACGTTAGTATATCTATCATAAAAATCTGTTCAAGAAGATTGACTAGACTTTGAAAGACTCCGGTTGGCTGGAAGAATTAAAATGGCAGAAAATTCGCCCGGGCGAAGGAAATTCCGTCTCTACCAGTAGACAAGTCAAAAGTTCTTCAAGCGAAGTACATAAGTAGTGCATGAAGTTTCTTTGAGGAGATGAACGCATCATCTGAATCGGACCAATTGTCGTACATCGAATGACTTCCAGAATGCACACGATCTTCTTTACGTGGTGCTTATGATAACCACCCGCGAGATTTTCGCATAATCTTGAGGTTCTTCATTTTGCTAAGTTGAGTGAATTCTCTCGAAGAAGTGATGACAGATCTTCTTTGTACTTCCTTTGTGCTCTTTGCCTACACGTAATCGTACCACACGGGATTTCTCGGGAAAACGCATTCGTACGCTGTCTTTTGTTACTAATGTATTCTGTTAAAAAATGGCCTTGAGCCTAAATTCTCAACTAAATGGATTGCTCTCATGCTCGAACTCATTGACATGAGAAATTACCGAGTTTTGTGAAATATTAGCGAGTATTACTAAATTCTGGTATTTCAGGCCAAGTTTCATTGTTTCAACCTGTGTAGCTGTCGGAGATGGTTAGGTCTAAATTTGTTGAGCCTGCGATAATACTGGCGAAATATTTAGAGGGCATGGGTAGGGCTACTACTGCAGCAGGCGAACTCTAATCCAACTTGCCCACTTCTATGTTCATTGCCGCTACTTCTTGAAAGAAAATCCGCGTAACAGCTTCCTCCCTCCTTCCTACACTGATCTGCTTGAATAAGTTGAATCATCTTTTCCTCAAAATCCATTGCGATATCGCAAACGAGATGGGAATCAGTTTTCAAGAGACGTATTTTTTCGTCGATAATGAGGTGAAAGAAATGACTAAGGTTGTCCTGCTCCGTAAACACCGCTCGTTTTCTTTCTAGCCTATTAGAAAGAACTGACGAAGCGATAAGCTTGGAATTCTTCAAAAGCAATGGCGTATAATTCTGCATTCATTGTATTGCTATTTGCTATTTGCTTGGGTAACGTCAAAGCAACAGTGGTTCATACTTCTGCTAGAATTCTGCGTTCCTTCAGTGCATATGATTAGGACTGTAATAGTGGCGTAAAACAAGAGATTCAAAAGCTGGAATCACCACAACGACTGACAATGGTTTTTACGTACTTAGTTTGCCCTCATACACAACTTTGAGATGGTTTCACCTCAAAACATGGTGGCATATAAGAATCCTAACGTGAAGCTATCAAAAGAAAAAATGTCGAAATCAGGCCCAACTAATCAGTAGGATATTTCTTTGAAGTAATTGGTTCTCTTGGATATTGTTTAATTTTCATTTGATTTGTGAGCTATATTATAGCTTATTTTCGATTTAGGAGAATGGTTTGGTCCTCGTGGAGCAAGAAGCGGAAGAACCGTCTCAAGTGTCTGCGGATAGTAGTGGATCTTCAATTAGCATGTAAGAATCGTTTTGAATTTCAGATGGTTTAGCAGTTGAAGTTAAGGTTTGGATACTGTTCTGATAAGTCAGTGTTGTGTCGTAGACTGGCAACTTGTGTGTAGGTGCCCAAGGGTTGTCACGCAAGCGGAACGGCTGCATATCAAAAACATCCGTACATTCACACGAAATAGTATTTGTCCCAGGTTTTTGTAGTTTTCTTTACCCTGGGAAAGTGATGCTTTCATTTCTTCTCTTTTCTTTTCTTGAATATAATGTTAACGTGGATGAGAATGCTTACCTATATCAGGCAAAAAAAAACTTTCAGGTGGGTGGCAAAATTCTGTCCCACTTTCCAAATAAGGACCTTTATTGATATGAGGAGCCCAAGAAATTGGATTTATTCACCATCGTTTTCGAATACTTCATGTCAAGGGTTGGGCAGCTTGTAAATGTCTTTCCTCCTAATGCAGGAAGTGCGAGCCAAAGCACGACTTAAACCCAGTTCTAACCTGAGAGCTTGCCTTGAAGCTTTTTTCATTTAAGTAATAAGGTAGATTGGAGAACAACCAATTGTGGGAGAGGGCGGCTTGCCTTTTAGCATCACCTTCATGGGGTGCCTTTGTGCCAGTTGAACCGAATCAATCAGACGGCAAAAGTTTGCAAGTACGACGGTCTGGGTCGAAAACGGTCTTCATACTGCAGAAAGAATAACTGGAAAGTTTACTTGAGAGATTCAAGCTGCTGAAGAGCAGCATAAACTCGTCTCTTACTGTTGGCTTGCCGCTTAAATGCTATCAAACTGAGAGCAGAAAATCCAATTTCAAAAAATAGGGAACAAATTTTTCGTGCAACTGTATCAAGGAGAAAAGAGTTAAGGAAATTGTCCGTTACGGTGACAGTAACTCAATCTAGACAGCTTTTCGAATAAAGATGCTTCATTGAAAATGCGGTATAGAAATGATATAAGAAGGATGTAAAATGGGAAAAGATACTAAAAAGCAAATACTCCTCTGAATTGACATCCACGTAAAGGGAAGATAATATCGGCTGGAGATTCAGCCCGATAGCTAAGTTGCTATCTGGTTAGATGGCTCAGTAGTGGAGGCAAACTGTGAATGTATTCACCTTATTGTTAGGAGTCATATGGCACAGCGCTGAAATGAGGCCTTGGCATAGGCTTAGATACATTTCGTTGCGATCATTAAAAACTTCTTGTATTAGTTGATGAAGACAATTTAGAACGGATTCCTTTTCACTTTTACTCCGAAAAACCATTTTTCCGCACTAACTTAATGATACAATAGTAATCTTTTTTTGTTTTAATTTCTGTAATTGTACATGTAAGTATACGGAAGGGAATGGGTTGTTCAAACATAATCGCTAGGATACTTTGTAATTTCCGGCGATAACTTTTGTTGCTACCTGTGAGTGTAATTTCAGAGCATTGAAACACTGCATTGTATTTATATCAACCCCTGCTGGTTCTTACATAGAAAAAATGTGGAACCAAAATTAGTATGACTAGAATGGAAGTAAAATGAGTGGGCGCATTACACATCACATCTCAAGACGTGATTAATCAACGAAAAGCTTTGTCCCTATTTTCATCTTGACTTCATCTCAATATGCTGTTCAATTTTCTCCTTCTTAGCAACGCAGCGGAAAAGAAGAACACAGCAGAAAACGCTGACAGGCAGGGTTGTTGTTTAATCCTTCGGGGATGATGTTTTATATCGAATAGATACATATAAGAACTTCTACAGAAATGGACAGTTCCGTACCATTTTTTATTTGAAGTTCGAATTGCAGCTATGTTTAGAACTGCTATTATATCCAACTAACTATGTAGTTTATCTATAGCATACTTCCCAAAGAAAAAGTGTCTCAAAAAAACCTAATCTTTGCCTATTGAGTCTCCTTCATATGAATTATTTACTCCCCGTATGGAAAAACGTAGAGGACTTGGAGCTAAACTCGAAAGCACACGAAGTAGGCGTTTTTAGATCCATGATCTCATGTTCTTCAAGCAATTTGAATTGTTGTCAGTATGCGTGTGGTGGATACGAAACCGTCAGATTTTCTATAGAATTTCGTTTTTCTCTCAGGAAACCTGGTCCGCTGCTATTCTCTGCAGAAACCATCAAACTAGTCGAACGAGCAGTTCCTGGTTCATCAAGTCTAGATCAGAAAGTTAGGAAATTGGTCGACACTGTAAGTTTTGTTTCCCTTAAAATTTACTTGACTCCTACATGAGTATTATTTACAGATGCTCATCATAAGTCGGAGAGTAAACGGATGGAAAGTAGGAGTGTCGCAAGGGTTGTGGGGTGGATGCGCTTAATATTTTGTAGTATATAATTGGACTAAGTCAGAGGCAGTAGAAAAAATGCAGAATAGAATGAAGAGGGGTGTTGAAAGTAAGAAAGTTGGACATTAGGTAAAAAGAGGTAGGATGTTTTTGCTGAGCAGCTCGCTGAACATAAGAATAACCAAGCTGCATTGTACAAATCTACTGCACGATTGAGTTCACAAAGTTTAAAAAGTGCAGAAGCATTGTCAGAAAGTCACGGGGTTGTCAAATGTTTGTCACTGCGTTAGATGTACACAACTCTTTCATTTCATGGGAGATTCCTTTTTAGGCCTTTGTGTAACCCACTATTTTGGAAATTAGTTAGGTTGGTTTAGTATTTTTCGAATGGGTCGTTTCTGTCGAGCCAAAGTGCAACACCATTCCATTCCATGAACGATTTATTACCCACGGTCACAATATTACGTGAGCAAGCATACATGGCTCTCCTTCCAGACCATGACTTTCCACGCCACATACGACATAGTTCAAGGAAACCTGAAGGGTAGGTGCAAGTGTTACAAGTTTGCTCAGCGAACCTGGAACGCTTGCCTCTACCACCACATAGGCTCCTTTGATCTCTTTGCACCTGTAGGTTGCTCCCAAATTTCTGCATATTTCTGCATCTTTCTGAAATTTCACACTTCTTACTTCTGTTCTAGTGGAGGGAAATGTGATTGATCAGCTGTGTGTGCCTTTATAGGTCGCTATTAAAACAATAGTTCACTATGAAAGTGGTTCCTGTAATTCCTCCCTTGGATGGACCGGTGGCCCCCAAGGAGAGCTCGTGGGACTAGGACAGGGACTCCAGAGCTGGCTTACCGTCTACAACCAAAGTGGCCGTGTTATGACCCCCTTGTTGCAGCTGGATCATTGATAGCGAAGGGTTAGGATGCTGGCGAATGGCACACATATATGGGTGACACTCAGACGATTATAAACGCAACCTCTTAAAACTCCCTTTCTTACTACTTTTTTGAGGCATATTCATCGGGAACCCCTATTTTCCCCCTTTTTGCATATTTGCGCTATTCTGGCACCAAAATTTTCACTATTTCGCCCCCACTGGATACCTCAAAATCATTGTAAACGGTGCCCTCGAGGGGCCATGAAGATGGTACATCAGAAAGGTAAAAAACATATTGTCTAGTGATGCTGTTTTAGTCTGGGCTCATACAATTTCTAAAGAGCTCCGCGTTTTGAAATGCCCAGACGTTTACTGTCGAATGTTTTGAGCTAATCCGCTTCTGCTCCGTTTCCCTTCATTCTATTCTCTTTCAATTTCTGTGTGTCCAGTCGTATTGACGGCTGGTATTGTCGCTGTGCTTTTCGAGTACGCCGTCATTGTGAACGACGGGGGAGGATGACAATGAGAACATTATTCATAAGTATTCATTTATTATGTAAATGGAAGCATCGAGTTATGGTGTCTCCGACTGAAACAAAACAGCTGGCCCCTCGTGACTCCGATTTGTCTGTTCAGATTTGCGTCAGTTTGTCCTAGGATTCGAAGGAAAATATCGGATTTTGTTTATACTGCTATTAGACTATTTTCGATCTTCATTCCCTTTGTCTCCTTCCTTTCCGTGATATTCTCTTTTTAAAGATCTCATGAACTCTGATCCCCATCAGAAAACCAGCTGCTCTCCAGCGTGTTCAAGGAAAACATTCTGACAAATACCTGACATCACCGCCGCGTGGCCTTACCAGATGATTTAAAGTAGTTCTTAAATTAATTAAATCCTGAAATGCACTTGGAAAATAGCTCATGAAATCTCCGCGGTGATCTTGCTTTCCATTCTGACAGTTGTGATGAAACACAACACCCAAATGAATGGGTTGAGCGGTTTTGAGATCTAGCTCAATCTTAAGGCGTGGTTTGACTTCTTGATCTTTTTCTCTCTATGGGAACCGCTCCAATCCTTTCTGTACCAATGGGGGGAGGAAGGGGGGATGCCCTTGCGATCAGCAAATTTGGAATTTTTAGAATTGCAAACCAAAAATTCGTGGTCTCCGCTAGTTAGGGAAAGTTGGAAACGCCTTTTTAGTATGAGCGCTCCCTACCGATCATTATATTAGCCTACTGTAGATTTGATTAAGCAAAGATCCTGAAAGGTTGTGGCATATTCCCAAGTTGATTCTATTTCATGAAATCCATGAAGTTTTTTAGACGTTCATGTACTCCATGCGCCACCTGGGAAAAATTGTGACTTTCTCAGGAAACATTTTCAGGGGTCGAGGGCACTAACAAATGCGGCTGGTACTCTAGCACTCCAAATGTTTCTGGGAAACTCACATAACTTTCCTAGGTAACGCCTAGACCCCGCCCGTCTTAATGGTATTGGTCTCGTTGGGCCACTGTACTTCGCCCATTACAATATGACCTCGTTGTGCCTTATGCAGACTGCAGAAAACTTAGAATTCAATATGCATTTGATAAAAATATAGAAGGTTTACCATCATAAACGATTGATTTTTCCTTCTTTTTTGCCATTTCACTTAGTTCCAAGACTGATTCTTTATAATTTCAATATTCCAGAACAAAAAGATGCGTAAAGATTATGAAGAGATGGAGCAATCAATCTACAACCAGCGAATGATTAGAGCGAATCACCAAGCAAATGCGGCTGGTCACGGTCCATCGGATGAAGCGAACAGTAAGTTGCGCCTACACGTGGGCTGTACGCTTTCTGTGTATCTTTGTGTTTGCTGGCTTAACACCATCGTAAACGGTTACTGGTTGTTACTACCAGATTCACCAATTAGAACGACATATGAGGATAAGTTTAGTGAGTTTATGAATATTTGTGGTGTTGGTTATCGAAACGTTTTGATTTTGTTGCCATCACTGTTTTGTTTGTGGCTCTGATGGTTGTGCTGTTAGCCACACGAAGCAAGCTGAATTAGTGCTCGTGATTAGAAACTAGCATTTTATCAATTTAGAATTTCAGCCCCGCTTGGAATCAGGTTGGCCTTTTTGATTTTGTTAGGTGTGCTCAGATTGTCACACTGGCTGAAGGCGTAACAGTGCCATATATCTTTGCTGTTCTGAGGAAATCTCTAAAATTAGTATTGCTCTTGTGCTACAATTTTCTTTTATCTAAAAAAAAACAGCTACTTGTACTGAATAATCCATGTCTCGTAACTTCCTTGAATCTAGCCGTTGTGGAATTATAACGGAGAAAAAGAGCAAACAACAGGTGGTGTCTAGAGTGCTGGACCTGTAGAAGAGTCCCGATTGGAACTTGGAATAAATGAAAGGCTGCAGTGACCGTCATCGTTTTGAACCTAAATGAGAACTAAGGTGGAATCTCGAACAAGCGTACTGTAACATGCCGCTTCTTCCGGGTCTAATTCGAGTATTTTCTTTTGCCATCGTCACTGAAGCGTTTGAAAGTTATTAGGTTTCGGGGCTCTGCTTGTGGGACTTGAATAAAATCTGATCGGGATAGCGAATGCTGAACGGCGCCTCTGGGAATCACATCCGTCGTAGTCGTTGTCGGGACTTCATCTTTTTTTGATTCATTGTTCCTTGTTTCTTATACGAGCTTTTCCGGTGAGGTTGTGGGGATCAGACTCGGCAGTACTTAATTTCATGCAGGGTGGTAGTAGTGCAGCATGAAGTGGCGCTATTACGACATGTATGCATCAAAGTACCCACCTGCGCCAGCATGACCCCCCCCCCCCCTCCAGGCCTAAAGCCCTGATTTTGAATTGATTGATCACTGCGAGTACCTTGATATCCTGCTGCTCCTTCAAGTAGCTCTCTGAGTGCAAGTCGAATGCCTGAGAACGACCTAAAATGAGATTAGTCCACGTTGAATTTTTTCATTATTTATTCTTTTGTTTCTAGTTACTTTGCAGTGTGTAAAGTATGTAATGTACTATTATGCATTCAGAAAGAAAGACAGAAATGCTTGAGTTTTTCTTCCATTAACTGAGAATAAGAATGTTTTTGAAGTTGGTGGGATTATAGAAGTAGTTTACTCTTTCAACGTTGTTGCGCCTTTAGACGGCCTTTAGACGAAATTCAATAGTTCCACTGGTGATTGGCAACTGATTTCTGTTTTTTAGCATATTATTTGTGGTTGAGAAATTTATTTATGTGTTTACTAATACATTCAGTTATTGTTTCAGAAGAGGCGGCCAAACAATTGGCAGAGCTCAAATTTAAACTACAAGAGGCTGAACGCGAGAACACGAATCATCAAGGAAATGTGAGTGCCCCATTCTTTCCAGTAAGTCCTTACAGTATGTATTCTAGTAATGGACGATGCTGTTGTAGATCATTCGAATAGAAGGTCAGATGAAGCGATTCAAGGCAAATGCTGAGACCGCCGAAAAGGAACTTGATGAGGTCAAGACTCAAAACCGCCAGCTCAAAAAAGAGGTACCGTTTGACCCTTTGGCCTACCTATGTTGTCAAAGGACTCAATATGCACGATTTCGAGCAGTGATCTTTGGCAGGAAAAAGATTGATTGCTGGTGCTACCATTCCAAATACGTAGCCTATAAGGGTCGCGTAATGGCTGACATCAAGCAATCTAACCATCGTCATTGAATAAGATGTATTGCTGTTAGCTGCGCAATTCCGTGGCCATAGCACCCACATGTTTTACAAGAGCTCTCCGTGGATATGTCGCCATATCAGAAGGTTTTTTACACAAACACCACTCAAAGGCTTCAGACAAGGGAGAATCGAGAACTACATTCAGTTCTCGAAGGGAGCTGAGAGGATGCTTGAGGATTGAACATCCTCTCAGCTGTTTACGACTGAAATCGGCATAAAGTATTATACCTTTTTTTCATAGTCGTATTCTCGGGGGTTTTTGCGAGATTCTGTTGAAAAAATGTGGGAAAGGTGCAGAACTTGTCTTGTGCCCACATTATTAGTATGAGAACTTCCTCGTTTCGAACCTTTTCAGAGAAGAGGCATACCAAGTGCTGGTTTATACTGATGTTTTTCTTGTAATATTGTCATATTGTATCCTGCTGCTCTCAGGAAATGATATTGATATTTGACTGCCTTCATCCGATTTTTATGAGCTCGATAACATAGAACGTCATCTACTGGAAAATAATCTGTGACAATATTTGAAGTTTTTCATGCCTTTGACGCTACCAAGAAATACTCTACATCACAGAGCGCTTTGAACGCGCATCGAATATTTTCCAAGTAGGGGGGAGGAGGGGAGGGGGGGGGGGGGGGGTAGGAGTTCAGGCTATTGGTTCCCATGTAGCAGACATACTACCATGTGGAAAAATGAAAAGCAGTTATTAGCAACTTACTTTACGGACTCAGATGTATGTACCTGGGTACTTTCAGCTGTAGAGCAGCCTTGGGTCTGCTCGAAACGGACGGGGGCCCATCTCTTTGCTGCTACTTCATCTGTCCCTGTTCATCTGGCCTTAACCCTAGTGATGACCATTTTCTTCAAAAGCCTGACTTTGGGTGAAGATAGAAAGCTCATTGGCAAAGGATTGAAGTGTGCAGTGCGCAGTGGGTTTAGAGCAATGGGAATGCGGTGCATGGTCATACTCGGCGTAACAGTTGTTTCCATTTTGCTCTAACTTTTGACGTGTGCGCTTTCTATGAAAACTACAGAATTTTCGTAATTGGAAGGGCGACATACTCCATGAAGTTTCATTGAGTCATAAACGTTATCTGGGAAGTGAGTACGAGCCACCAATTGACCAGTCCAGTCCGAATCTTTTGAACAAAGCAAGGAGGGATAGTGTACAAGGCATTTTCAAGACGTGTTGGCCCACTTATATATAATTTAATTAATGCCAGCAAATGCTGTAGCAAAAGATTGGCCAGCGTTTCTCATTTCCACGCCGTCTCTTTCAAAGATATGGTAGCGCTTATCGCTCTTTCTGTCTATGATTGAAGAGTGATTATGTCTCGAAAATTTCGGGAATCACATTGAGTCTCGGTGGTTTCTACTGAAGCTGTTTGTTGCGAACCGCTGGATCGCTTAAGCTAATCGAGTTCACGCTAGCGTAAGTTTTGATTCGCTGATAAAAATCACTTTGCTCTCCTTTGCACCGATAGTCGCCATTACCGTACCTTATAATGGCGTCGTTGATGGCGGCTATCTTTCCTTCCTTTGCTTCCATTGTTTTGAAGCTTCGTTGTTGTACGGACTGTAGCCGTCCCCTCATCTTACTTCTCGTTCTTCACTATATGCGGCTTTTCAGTTATGCATGTTTTGCTGCTACAAGAGACAAGTTTTCCTACTCACTTCAATGATATGGCTGACTGCACCTCATTTTCACTGTGCGATGGAATTTGATTAATATATTTTCATCTCACTCTACACAGTTCTGCTAGTGACACGAGCATGAGTTCCCAGTATTCGCTGGTGGGGAGTACGAACGTTTGCAGCTACGAATTATCTAATTGCGTAATTACTCAAAATTTGGCTGCGAGCCTCTATGATTGTGTGGCTTAATTTAATCAAATCATGCAGTGAATTAGTACTGGAACACTAGCCATGTTGGTATAGTACAGAGTAGTGCCTTTCATAGTCTAATAGCTTACTCCAGTAGCTCGTGTAGAGCTTCTCATCGCTATCATTCTGCTATGTCTTGCAATAGGGTGTGGTGCGTTAGGAACGAAATGGTCGCGTCGCGGTGAGAGGGGCGTCGCGCGCGAAGGAATGTAGCAGGATGCAGCAGTAGGTAAGAAATACAAGAACAAAAGTACTAATAGTAGAATTATGCATAAAATAATAATCGCATATCGATTGAGCTGTATGAAGAACGCTAGAGCTGTAATAACGGCGAATGAGTGGTCCGCGACAGCCGCGTGCGGCGAATTGATTACCCAAAATCGTTCCTAACGTCGTTCCTAATCCATTGGACTGTTGATCAACAAGTGGACAGGTGGAGAAGGATTGCTGTGGTTTTTCCATCGAGCTGTTGCTAGCAAACGCCAAAGTTCTAGGAATACTTTCAAAATTGGCCAGATTGATGCGTTCTGCTGCTGGAACCCATCGGCGTGATCCAGTTTTGGAAATTTGACCTAGAGGGAGAGGCAAGTCAATTTGGAAGCCAGGTGTGCCCAAACGACACTTTGGTCGAGATACTTTGAGGACAGGATTGTTAGTAAATGAGCATCTAGTCATTGGATATTGGATAACTTGTTTTGATGTCGCATATGCATGAAGCTGTCGGGTTTGAATGAGACGAAGTGGCAGGTCACTTACGAATGCAAGTTATAATTTTTCTAAAGTTAGGTTGCCTCTTGAGAAAAGTGGTCATCTTTTGCGATTCCGAGTGTTCTTGGCATTGGGTAAGGAGGAGTCAGAATTCATGGAGAGTTCCAGATCAGATCGTGACAGGTTTTATTTTTAACAGTTGGAGAAAGCCCGTTGACGTAACGCGCAACCCAGAGACTGAAATTGCTTCGCAAAGAACGACAAATCTGTTCCCATATTTCTTCGTTTTTCGAAGTCGACTCAGAAAGTCGTATTTGAGTCGTTGGATGCAACACCTTTTCACGTTGCGCCCATCAGAAGTTTGCTAGAGTTATGAAATCGTGAAACAGATACTATTATTGGATTCAAATTTGTAGCACTCCAGTAGTGTTTGTCTTTTTTGTGCCTGCAAAATTCAAAGTGTGGAAATACGTCACAAATGAAAAACACATTCTAGATATCTGTAGGCTGAAGTACATAGCAGTGTTTAGCAAATAACTTCCTGGGACGAATTCTCTTTCGAATTTGTTCTTTACATCAAAAGCTATCACTGGATTCTATTATGAAATTGTGAAAATCAAAAATGCGATTGAATGAATGCCTGAGGATTCGACCATTACTTTTTTGCAAGAGGTTTTTTTTGTTATGTGACCATCTATTGTTTCGCTCGGCTTTCGTTTGACGCTACATTACATTTGTGAACGCTACGGTTGTTTTGAAAAGCTTCCCTCGTTGTGTTGCCTCATCAGGGTGTCTAGCGTGTGAAAGCCATTAAACATTTTTCTTCACGAAAATGAGAAGAGTGATTGTCACCAGAGCGATTCACCAGAACTTCCACCAACTACATATTGGAGGTGTGACTCCCACAGGATTACTTGATCTGCTTACTGGTATTGAAATTCGATCATTTCGTAGCCATTGTTCCTTGACCATGATGATAATGATTTGGTAAACACGCAAGAACTTCAAATCCAGGAGTGTTCCTTCCTCAAATCCCTTTATAGTTAATAAATTCCTCCGAAATCCATCAATCTCTCACATTTTTATGAAAAAGAGGGGATATCTTTTTTTATGAAGATTTGTTAGATCGATGGACTTCATAGGAGGTCCCTAACAAACTTCAGTCAGATTGACTTGGTCAAGCTGCCGTAGTGACGTATTATCTTGTGGGATACCCACATGAACAGCGAACTCTTCAGCACAAGTTGAGCCCAAATTCGAATAGTCATTGGAGCCTTCATTTTTCGTTGTCTTTTCTTTCCCATGACAGATTTCTCGAAGAAAGAATAAATGGTTCCATCCTTTGGGTATTACAATCAATATTTCCCGTTTTTCCTGTATACACCCACTCCTTTTTCATGGATGTTGCATGTGGACATTGCTTGAATTCTCGATTTGGCCCATTTATAGCCGTCATTTAACTAAGGCTAAGTAGGTGGTAAGATTAAGTGCAACTTGCGAGCCATTCCTACTTGACGGGTGGGTGACACTTCTTCGAGCTGACTGTTTAGTCATTCATAAAACCCCGATAGCGGTTGACTGAATTTGGGTGATATCAACGAAGCGGCTAGTACATTTTAACCCTGCCCTTTTAATTGAGATGCTGACTATCTGTTGAAAACTTCAGCATCACGCTACTCTGAACCAGAGGAATTCACCTTTACACGATTTACACGATTTCTTTTGCAGCTCCGTGACAAAGAGAACGCATTGGACGAGCAGAAGGAGACCAACAAGCATCTGCAGAGCCGATTGGAGAAGCTGCGCAACCAACGAGCACGTCCAATCTGAGCTTCGCCGCTGTCGCCCTGCCGCTGCTTCTACCCGGCTGGCCATCGTCATTCGTCTGTGTGGGTGTGAACTTTGTATGTGTGTGTATGTGTATGCCTCATCGCTAGATCGACTTCTAGGTGTTGCGAATAGCTGCGCATCCTCCATTGTTCTGTATCGTGTGTGACGATAGCAAATTGTTGTTGTCTCGACTAGTGCTCAATGCTTTATCGTCGTCATATTTTGTAGGCATATGAACGAACATGCTCCTCTCTAAGCCAAACAAGTTCACTCTGATACTAGTTCTGTAGAAATACTTGTAGTATTGCATCGCTTATTCGCCGCTCAGTTCGAGATTGCTCCAGGAGCACGTTGCGGCGGCGATCTGCTGTTGTTCGCGGGGCAATGTCGAACTCACTCTCGTCCCTTCGTGCCTTTGCCAAGTGCATTTCGAATCGTTCTAGCTCAGCACTTATTTCGCGCTCGACAGCTTCTTCTCATTTTGTCTCCCTCTATGGCAGTGCATTCATACAGAAACTAATCGGATTGCAATAAATATATTTTCCTTGCTCTCCATCTCTAGCAGCAGATCTCACCCCCATTATCGAGCGGGCCAAGTTAATTGACCACAATCCAGTGGATACAGTCCACAGCTGATACTGAAGGCAAGAGCATGGACACGATGTTCAAGCTTTTTAGCTTTGCTTTACGTTATGTGTCTCAGGGTACGGTATTGCAACGTAGATGAGAGTGGATTTCGAAATAAAATTAGGCAACAGATTTGATGCAAAACACATTTGTTTGAAGGCAGTCAGTGAAAATGCCTTCCCACGTCTTTACAGTATCCCCTGGGTGGATTAGCCCTAATTGACAGCCGGGGGCCTTAGCTCCAGCCTACTGACGCAACCGTTTTTTTTTCAACATAATTCCTTTGATACCGCTATTCGCCCTGTTTAGAATACGCCACGCTGTCCTGCTTATATCCGAAATTTGTGGTTCTTGTGAGGGCTGTGTAATGGTTGAAATGTTGCATAGACGTTGTGTAGTTGGTATTGTACAAAAATTACTGATAAACGGAAAGGTACAGCCAAAATTGATTCCATTACGTTCCTCTGTGCTACAGAGGAGTGGGAAGGGTCGAGATTATTAGCAGAGCTAGATATCCAAGTAGCAGGGCATGTGGTTGGATGAAGATATAGCAGTTTGAAGTAGGAATCTTTTATTCTTGGGAGCAGGCAGTAACCGGGCAGAAACAGTGATTGATAAGGAGTTCAGTGGGCATACTTTAATGTCGAAATGTCCCTTAAACTGTGATGGTTTTCGCATAAGCAGACCAACACAACCCAGTATCTGGGATTTGCACTTTGGCCTTGTTGGGTTTCTATAACACAATTCCAGGGCCGGGTTCAGCAATTACCGCTTTTCTCGCAAATCAGCGAGTCTGACTTCGGCACCAAAATTTCGGCATGGCCTTCCTAAAAAAGAAAATATTTCAATAATCCCCCTCCGAAAAACTCAGGGTTCTTTGGGAAATCCCCTCCCACGGCTGCCGCATAGGTCTCGACGCTGTCATAATGAGAGCAATGAAAGAAAGAAGTTTGGAACAATGAACTTTTGGTAAACATTAATTTCTTTTCATTGACCATAAATTTGGATGGGCTACCGAATTGTCGAGGCTTCTGGGATGTGATGCCATGGACAACGATTCAATTCTCGATTCCCTCCTATCCCACGAATTCTTCTGAAAGTATGGAAGACTTTGCTAGGGTGGGTACCCACGCCATCTATAAAGTTTGTGGCTCATTTCACTTTCCCTAGTAGAGTAATTCTATGATATTATCTTGTGCGGAAGTATCTGTCGAAAACTTCATAATAGTCCGTAATAGTTTCCGCCGGATTTCGGGTTTTCGTGGAAGTTCCCATTGGATTTCTTAGAAGGACACTACCCTGTCGTATACACACAACATAATCTGCCCTCTCTTTCTTGCTTTTTTAACATATAATGATCTAACTGTCTACCCATACTGAGCACGTACTTATTCACGGGCCCGAATCCGGCTTCGTCACTGCTTAAACCCACTGAAAACAGAGTCAAGCATTTGACCCTGGCGCCCTTTCTGAGTGATTCTGCGCGCACCTTATTCCCAGGCTTCACAACCTGAAAAAAAAGGTCGGAAATGAATCCCGATCTGGTAAACCATTATCGTGAAATCTGATATTTTATTCGCATACAAGTGAGTAGTGTCCTTTTATGGTATTTATATGGAAACTTCCACAAACCCATGGGAGAAACCCGGGCTGTTGTGGGCCCTGGGTGTTCTCCCAAAGCATAGAAAGATCTAGATATTCGAGTGGTTAAGCAGATCCCGTTCTGTGGCTCCTGCCTATCTGTTCTCAGTGTACACAGTACGTGTAGAGCATTGTACTTACAACTATGAAGGTATTGAATCGAAGCCTACCCATTTAAAGACTCGGTGTGGGGTCAGCACTGCCCTTGTTCTCCTTGTTTATAGGGCTTTAAATAGGTCTCCAGCTCTCTGCGTCTGCCTATACGGTAAGTTCACAAGCATTTTGTCTCAGATTTGTTCTGTATAGATTGTATGCTACATTTCTTCGAGTTCGTAGTAGAAAGATTGTGTCTAGCGCAATATTTTTCATGTCGGTAAGAGGTAGGACAGGGCGGAGCTTTGGCTGTTCGTAGGAGGGGCGTGGGCACCCTGGCTTCATTCTCATCGCCACCGGTCCTTGTTGAATAGCACAAGATGCGCAGCTTCTTCGCCATCTTTCTCACTTTGCTCGTATCCGTCGTAGTTATCTCCACGGCTAATCCACTACTCTACCGTGCTCCACAGGTAGGTGCCCGTTTTTGTTTTTCTCTAAACCATTAACTGAGTTCCAGGCAACTTCCCTCTCTGAGGGGCTTCCATGTGTTTTCTCTCATATTGACTTAATAATGTACACGCCTAGTGAACAAAGCAGCATAATCTCGACCCTATAGAAATGACGGCTGGCTCTCTTCTTTTGGGTTGTTGGATGTAGTCGACAAAAGCGTAGACATATGTGAACTGAATCACCATATAGGCCAATTCTGAATTGAGGCAGCTGAACCGACCTCAAAACTTTGATTTGGATTGAATAGTTAGCGTCTGAGTCCAATTTCATTCACCGGTTCAATATTCAGATTGAATTTGCTGAAATTGTCCCCGTTAGATGGGAGGATTCCGTTGCTGGACAACCCTCTCTCCGAAAAATTGAAAATCAAGTGCGGGCGTTCTGTTTGAAGGGGTCTTGTCCTCTTCCCGGGATCCTTGGCGCAGAGGGCCCTGCTCCATTCGGTAAGCTAACCTTGCTGTGAATACTGGTTAAGTTTTACGGAAGTGGTTCCTCACATAGAATGACATTTCCTTCTCTTACTCAATTTTTTCTTTCTCCAGTCGTCATTGGAAACATCTGATCCCCATCTGGTCTTATGTGTCTACCCGTTTCCCCTCAAAGAGTAGACTCTTTAGGGTAGGCGGTCTGGGAAGCGGTCTCAAAAGAATTCAATGAAAACGCTCCACCTCCTTGTCTAGAGCATAAATCGTATCAGCGGTCTCTCGAAAGAGATTCGTCGAATGTTGATGGCAACAAGATTTCTTGAGACATCCTGAAAAGGCAAAGTGCACCCTTCAGAATCACTGTTGCCGAGGTCAGCTTGCTGTTCGAAAAACATCGCCGGCACAAAGGAGACCCATGAATCCGGCTATACACGTTCAAATCGAATCGCCATGATGACATCGGCGGTGCTGCTTCGTTCGATGCTTGTTCTTGGACAACACCCGGGAATCTAATCGTAGCTTGCTCATCAGCTGTTTGACCCCTGCAGCTCGCCCACATAGTCGACAAAGAGGTCGACGAGGGCAAAAGTACCCGTATAAGTGACTACTTCCCTGGTTTGGTAAACTCTTTTTACTGCGGTCTTCTTTCATTGGTCAATCGCCTTCCCCGCAGCTTGAAACTAGTCTTCCAGAAGGTACAGCGGACCTCACCCAGACAAGAAATGAAAGTGTGTCTCGCTCGTATGATTCAGGGGACCTTTCGCTATAGGTCTGACTCGGTTAATCCCTTAAATCAACCTATCTAAAAAGCTGACATGCAACGGGTGGCCTGAACTAATCAATGGCAATATTTTACCTCTGGTTTGTAAGTTATTGCTACGCAGGTCTGAGACTTAGGGACGAAGAGTCTTGTTCATAACAAAAAGTAAAACTGCCCTTTGATGATTGAAATGCGAGACAGGTGTTCATTAATCAGGAATTATAGAAGCGGCATGATTTGGACGAGTTAGTCAAGCTTGCCCACTGCCACCCCACTTTCACCTCAAATAAGTTTCCACTGTCGCAAAAGTGTTGATGTCCGTTGTTGGATGTCAAATGTCTATCACCGCCTTCGTCTTGGACCATGACAGCTTCTTCTTTCTGAAGAATTTCTCATATTGATTGCTCTTACATCAAATTTAGAAGCGTTGAATTTGAAGAGTCTTGTCGAACTTTGAAATCCCTTCATCACCAATTTTTCATTACGACGAACTCAATCTTGGCTGACGTATGGCGATCGGCGAAGCTCCCACGTTCGGTCTCGCCTTTTGCCCCCTAGGGCTTATTGTAGACGCGCTAAGCTTCGGAAAAGAGAAAGTGTCAACAATGAAGACACAACAGCGTCGTCGGGTGATTTGTTATGCTCTCATCAGTAAGTAACGCAGCACTTCTATCGCCTTCATAGTCAAGATGGAATGCCTTCCGGTCAGCACATTCATCAGTGACGCCTTTACTCTTTGAGATACTCTTTGAGAAATCAATGAGGATTAGATTCTCGAATGGTCTGAAAGAGCTTTTAGTGGTGAAATACGCTTCTGGCTCTATAAGCAGACGACTGGGCGCAGATGAAGGAGAAAGAAATGTTTCTGTGAGACTTCTGAATGGGTAGAGCTCAAATCCTGAATGGATAGAGCTGCGTCATGGGCCTGTGCTCTGCAACGTCCGGACACACAGGTGCCCCATGCAAGTGTAGGTTTCCAATCCTGCTACTCCCGAGATTCTCAATTAATGAGAGAAAATCTCATCAGGTGGCCTTGAAAGGCGTCCCAAACGAAGAAAAACAAAAACGGAAACAAACAGAACGTACTGAGTTGTGCCCAAGCTGGCTTTATCGTTTGTCAACGGATATCAACTTCTTTCGCTTTATTTTCACTCCTTGTCGCTAGATGTATTCACTTTTCATGGCGGAGGGCCGATCTGTGAGCTTTCTTTCACGCCATCGATAACCAGACCTTTTCAATCTGGATTATAAGTGGGGTCGTTCAAGAAGGCTTCTCCCTCTGATGGAAATCAGGGGCAAGAAGTGAAATATGAGCTTGGGTTATAGCGGGTTCTCCTAGGGCTGTTTTGTCCTCTGTCAGCGTGCTCTAGGAAAGTAGGCCGTTACAAATGTATCTGAGACACTTTTGAAAAATAGGAATCCCTCAGGATAGGAAAATCGAAAACCGTGGGCATAACCAGAGGTTATTCGTGGTAAAACCACCTCGGGATGTTCCTCTATAGCTACCTCCCTCTGCGGAACAGAAACCCATACCAACTGCTGAGGCCTCACGACTTTCTCTAGTCTCTTTTGGGTGGTTATGAATGGGCGAGCAAGAACTCATATTCTCTTCCTCTAGGTGGCATCATCTTTCAGACTTTCTTTCGGGCCATCGAATGGAATTGTCCGTCCATTGAGGCAACAAAAGTGAAATATGGGCGAGGCATTTTCTTCTGTCCCCTGTGATTTGAAGAGGACCCCGTAAAATTTCGCTTTTCCAATTCCTTCAGAGAATTTCCAGGCAAAGAAACAAAACGTCATTGGGTACTATTTGAACAAACCTCTCATTCTGCATTAACATAAATTTTAATTCAGATGTATGATGATGTGCAGTTCGTGAAGAGGAGTAATGCAGAGTTGATAAATGGCCTTATCGGTATGGACCTCGGCAAACTGTCAGCAGTCGGCAAGCGGTAAGTACTACTATTCAGTACAGTCATTGAACAGGCGACCTGAATTCCTCTCTATTCAGATCGAACGCGGAGCTCATCAACGGACTGCTCGGGATGAATCTGAATAAATTGAGCTCAGCCGGACGACGATGAGCGCTTCCAAACGTGGCAACGTCAACACCACCACCACCACCACTACCACCACTTATCATCACAGCAGCACTCACAACGCTTTTCCGAAACATCTCAAACCGTCGTTCTCGGTCTCTCATGTAGTCGACAAATAGCCGTGCGTGTGTGTGTGTTTGTATCATTAAAATTCGTCGTCTCTTATGGGTGTTATTCATCAATTTCAGTGAATTGTACTGAATTTGACGCGTTTCCCTCTCTCTCCGTCATTCCTTCAGTGATTCTCTCGCTTCCTCGCGCTCTTTACTTCGCTCCTGATGTCTCTCCATTCTCAATGGAACTTGTGAGATGAATGAAATCTAGATGGTTGATAGTCTTACCGATACCACAGAAGAAGGATGCACAAAGAATACACGCAAAATTGACAATCAGGGGCGCTCGGTGAGGGATTTTCTTCGAAAAATGATGTCTTTGATTCCAAATCTGGTTGGGCTCCCAACCTGGGATTCCTTCATTCCTTTACTCCTCTTTGTTGCCATTGCGAATGTAGTTCTGACCGCGGGCTCCACATCCAGTAGTTTACATAAAAGGGTTAGTCATTGAGAGGCGATAGAACCACTCCAATTTACTCCTCACATGATCCTATACATAGTTGGGGTGAGTGACGTTTCCTCCTATATTAAACCTTAAAGAGCCGTAATCCGTCATAGCGGCGGGGAAGCTGAGTATGGATTATTAATGCTCACCTTTCATTTCAAAGTGATGAATGAACCTGAAGAGAGGGAGGAAAACGGTAGTCGAATGCATGCTCTCATTCAGTAGTTCAATTGAAAGGACAACCTGCCTGGGAGCTATTCGAGGCACCCCCTAAATCCCGAAATCTAACTATGCCAATATCCGCAGTGTACGCAACTGGATCGTCGAGCGTGCCAGCTCGAAGGGCATCACTGCTAAGCTTAAGTCAATGGGTGCAACCCTGAGGTTCATACTCATGCCAACCGGATCTAAGGGAACATGAAGGTTTATGCTCATGCGAGTCGGACCTAAGGGAACAATTTTTCTCCAGTTTACTCCAGTCTGCTGATAGTCCATATCCGGTTTCTTGGGAGCATGCTCTTACAAAAAACATATTTTCCCATGGTCAGCGCGAAAACATGTCGTCACTCGCATGGGCCGTTTACTGGTTAAGCCAACCTTGAAGAGTAAATGCAATGATGGATTTGAAATATGACAAGTTCTATGTCCAAACAGCGGAGCTCCCTCCTAATCCGGAAGTATCTACAAAGTTTGATGCTTCCTGGTTAGAAGGCATTTCCGGTGTTTTGACATCTACAAAGTTTAAAAAACACTATGAACCAGGAACCTCGGTCGGATCATTTGGCAAGCTTCACAAGTTTCCGTCTACTGAAGAATTATAACAAAGTATATAGGGGTGAAGGAAAAAGGAAGGTTGGGAGGTGTTTTCTTCGAAAAAATTAGGTCAACGCCTTTCTGCAAAAAAGGTCCTTTCGAGCCGAAAAATTCCACGTTCCAAAATTGAATTCCCGGATGGGCGTTTTGTGGTAGACGATAAGCAGAAAAACTTACTTTTTCTAAATCATCTTCTCATAAGGGCTTCCGCGCTTCATGGAAACTCATTCAATTCGAGGGCATTCAAAAAGCAATTGAGGGTCATCTTCGTATGGTGGCCCCTTGGTTGCAGGACTCTCAATTTCTGGAGATCCTATTGCAAGAAAATGTCCTTTACTGGTTCCTTGGATTATTCCGCTTTTATTCAGAGTTGGATTCTTCGAAAACTGCTAACAGCCTCACTATAATTCCATTGGAATCCTAGAATATCATTCCTGCCTGGGAGAGCTCGTGGGCATAAATCCAAGTGTTGTTAACTACGAGTGTTCGAATCTCCAGCAAGGCAGCTGCAAAGAAGGCCGAAAGTTGAACACAGAGAGAACACAGGGAAATCGCTCGGCGAAACGAGGGTGATTGGGCTTTTTAGGTGGGCTGAGAGTTGTTAGCATCATCTACTCCTGTAAAGGAAGCCAATCGGGAACGGAATAACGAGCTGTGAGGTCTCGAGGCTTCAGTCTGCAACCCGCTGAAATGAGCGTTTTCATATAGCGAGAGCCGTTAATGAGCATTGACGACATAACACTTTTACGACGTCAGCAGTTGAACAAAGCTCGAGGAACTCCGCTCATTCTCATGTTCGAGACACAAAGTCACGAGGGGCCCCTATCTGCCACTACACCGCAGCACTTCCGTTAGGTTTCATTTGTACGTAGGAGAAAACTGGGCTACTGAAGACAGAGACGCTGAGGTCATAGTTCAAGCCAGGTATTTTCAGTTGAAATTTGAGCTTCTTTGCCAGAAAGGGCGAATGCACTAAAAACAAGAGACCACAGAGTAATGCCAGGGATTACCACTGGAGCTTTGGGGCTGCATACAAAAAAAACCTGGATCGAAGCTCAGGCTCTCTAAAAACTAGCTCAAAGAGCTGATCGATTCCACCAGAACGAGGCGTAGCACCCTTCATTATTCCCCAGTTCTTGATCTATTCAGATGAGAAGATCCCAAACTGTCCTTCTGAGTACATAGACATCGTGCTAAAATGGCTAACAGAATATGCCACAAAAATCAAATTAAAGGGAAATTATTCCCTAAATAGGACAGCATTTTGAATCATAACCAAAAAACCTTATCACACTGCTTAGCGGTTCTGGTGAAAATTTTCGTCCGGTTAAATCCCGCCGAGAGAACCAAGAAATTCCATGGAGAAGCTTTTGTGGGCATTGGGTATGGAGGACACACATCGCTGCAGTAGAAAACTTGCCATGACAGTCAGTACAGGGAGAGTATCGGATTCAAGAAACGTTAAATACGGGTGTAGAAATAACTATTTCACATTCGGAAGGATCACCTCCTGACCTTCAATAGAGATTTGCTTGAGCTACAGAAGACATTCAGGTGGTGCCTTAGTAACGATCTCTGATGCGGGAAAGCAGATTGGAGAAAAAAACGAGCGCATGATGAGTGGGTCAAGGGAATATTAGATGACATCCTGGATGTTGCTCTGGAGAACGGAAAGGTCTACGTGAAATTGGCGACTTTGACGTCGTCTTCTTTAAGCTCAAAATTTTAGGCGAAGAAAATGGATCTGTTCAAAAAAGTTCCAAAAAGTTGTTGTGGCACCGGAGGCCTACCTAAATATGAATACGACAACTATGACCTATGGTGCACAATTCTCTCCTTCATAAATGAACTTGCAACCGATTGACCGTTGAGCATTGAAAAGTTGACTACAAAATAATCCCAAGTAAAGCACTGCATGATCAAAAGAGGCTAGGCCTCCTGCAGCTGCTTCTGCAGTTATTGTGCTGTACACTGACCTCCTGAGAATGCACTAGAGGGAAGAGTGCCCTGCAAATTTGATTGAAGCCGTTAAGCCTGTTCCCATAAAGACGACCACCCCACAGAGCTAAAGTCCTAGATGGCTGCTGCCACCAAAATTGTTAGCATTCTATGCTCCCTAACTTTAATCCGCCGCCATTGGCAACTATTCGAAAGAGTAGCGCCCGCATTCGATGGCTCCTAATAAATTTGCATTTCACATGATTTAATCCCTGGAGATGAGCGTTTGCCTCGCGTCTGTTCTATGACTCACGAGCACCATTGTTAGATGCTATCTGATGCAATGAATGACCGTGGTCGCTGCTGAGTATCGGCTTCCGCGCACTGGAACCCTTGCGCTCAGACCCTTGTCCTCAAAGGCTGATTCGATGCTGGTACATATTTGGTTGACAATGTCGTTCACGATTGCAATCACGCAGTTACTGGTTACCAGCCAGCCTGAATGGATCGTCAGCCGCGATCAGATCCTAGTGAGATGCCCTTTTTTCTTTGTTGTTGCTCTTTCAAGCTCACTGCGGACATCTTGCAGGGATTATTCGCTCTGTGCAATCCATGGGGTTGTGAATTTCGGGAGATCAACGCTCTCATGCCACTGGTTCTTCACCTCATGGGATCTCTTCTTTTTCTGCTGTCTGCATTTGCGCTTGTTCCTGCCATCTTCTGCTCATCTACGGCCAAACCTATGCAAAGGATTGCTCATCTACAAATCACTGCTGGTGAGTTCTTGCTCTGATTGAACCTTTGGCTGTTAATGAAAACTTCTTCTCACTTCCTGAGATTTGGCGTCATAATGAATGACGAGAGAAGCTACTAAGCTCTTCTCTATCAACGGAAATCATCCATCCTCTTCGTTGCTTTAACTATGCACATAGAGCAATCCTATATCGTAATTCTCATTTATCTTCCGCTAATTAGCAAGCATTGCAGAAAAAGGTACCGTACTCTGCTCAGTAGAAGGCGAAAGGCGCGCACAATCCGCACGGGGAGAGAGTCGATGTTCGCTTAATTGAATCTGGTAATTCCCTTCCATCTCGCGAGAGTAACGCAAAGATTTGGAATAAAGACGTGATGATCATTCTCACGTGCCAAAGCTGGGGCCAAAGCTTTCGTTGAACTTCCAGAAAAGAAAGGGCAAAATCTCGAGAGTTCGCCAAAACATTCTATACAGGATTCACTATCGAACCTTATTTATCGATATTTATCAATTAAGGGTTGTTTACTTCATCTGGCCAGGCTTCTTGCGCTTTAAATCTTCCAGAACTTACGTTGAACAGAAACGGAGATTGAAAAACAGAAACATTCTAGCGTCAACTGTTTCCATTTCCTCATTTCGTCATAAACCTAAACCCTACAGCTTCATCTCCGTATATTTGCCGAACGGGACGTCTTTCATGCAGGGCCTGAGCAATTAAATAGAAGGTTATCCAATTCTTCAGCTTTTCTGCCTTCTTCATTCCCCCCATATTGTTGTTAACTGGACTCGGTCTCATTGAATGTCTTCGGTCAGAAATGAGAAATTCAATTCCGCTTGAAAGAACGTTGGCACCAGACCCAGATTGGATTGCCTCTAACGACCATCGGAATTTCCGCTAAGCCCAAGTCCATGTTCAAGTCCCTTGTTACCGCTGGTAATCAGTTCAGAATATGGGCTTACCGAGATGTAGTTGTTTTGTAACGGGTTTTTTAGAGAAAAAACAAACGTTCTCCAACAAAGCGTGTGGTAAATTTCTATGTAGAGACTAAGTCCAGGTCAAGCATTGCAAACGTCCGTTGAATGAACGGAACTATTCGCATCTATTCTCTACTAAAGATGCTGATTCCAAGGTCAATTGATCTACAGTATACTGTTCCATAGTAATTGAGGCTTTGTTGGCACTTTTTTGGTGTAACTGCACCTGAAATCGTAAGTGAGATAGAATTCACGACGAATCCCAAAAAAGCCTAGGGTAGTACGGAATCGATTTCGTTCCCCGATGAAGGTAACAGTGAAAAAATTTTTTGACAACAGGAAGGGGAAGACAAGTCGTCAATCTAATTCTAATTCTAATCTAATCTGACCACATTTCAACAGCAAGCCACCAATGTTTCATAGACCTTCCTGACTTCCAATGAAAAGAGACCTTCTTTTCTGCAGTAGAAGGAAGGTGTAGGTGCTCAAACCATTACGATCTTTGTTATTCCCCAGGATTTATATTCTTACAGTCACATTGGCAACTAAAACCTGTCAATGCAGCTGGAATCATCAATTCAGCTGATCAGCAGATATGTATTACGGATACTACTGTTAAGGGTATAGATTAGCTACTATAGTAAAACTTGCATGGTCCTGAAAGCATATTCCAACGCGATCAGCGACAATCAGTTTATTTTTTTGGACAAAAAAATTGTAGAAATGAATATAGGGCTTTTGAGCAAGTATTTTCACTGATCTCTCTTTCTGCTTAGGCAAGGTGATGGCAGTTGATAAATAATAAGGTATCACGAAGATATCTCTTGTCTTACAAGGGTGTTGCCTTTGACATAGGTCCCATTAGACTCCATACAGGCTTTGCGAAGAAAATTGTGCATCTGCAGGGACTAGTGGATAGCATCTTATATCACAGAAAGGCTAAATCTTATTAAACAGTAGAGACGCCATCGATCACTTCTGCGTTTCAGCCTACCCATATGTCGATGTGCAGGGCACAGTTTGCATAACAAGGTGTTCATTTGGGTTCTGAAGTTCTTGACATTTCATTAGCGGTCACTGTTCCATGATGATAGCGGAAAACGTTTTGCACGATAATCAGAACGGCTGTTTTGGCGAATTAAATCTGAGAAACTGCGAATTTGAGTAGCACGACCAGGTCGATTTTCATTCGCTCGGGGCGTAATGGCCGCACTCCCGATGCGACCGTATGGGATTTCGTCACGAAGAAATCCAATTATCTCCATTATCATGTTTCGTCCGTTCGCACTTTTGTCTCTATCGGTTGAGCAGAATACGGTATGGGCAATTGAGCTGAAGTGACAAATTGCTCGAGCTTTGAATTTTTTGCTAGGAATCTCTGCCACTCATTCTCTTTTCACCCAAGATCGCAAAAGCATTGAATGCACTGATGGTCTGCGCAAACCCAACGATATATGGATTGGTGCTTTTATCCTGGTACCAAATAGACTCCAACTGAAGATTCGACGGTCGATTTGTTTGAATAAGAATTCTGCCCTTCAGCATCCCCAAACATTTCACCATTTAGGCTTCAAAATAAAGAATCGCAAAGGAAACAACTGCAAGCACCTGAGCAGTCTCACCGGATCTACAGAACTCCATCGGTCTTTGAGAGATTCGCGGACAGAAAATTCATTGTAAATATGGTTTCTTACATTTGGTCCGTTCTTCCAAGTTCCATTCTGCTTTGCAAACTTTTTGAATACATCGAGCACACCAGGACCATCAAATGGGCAGATCGAAATTTTTATCTCAATGAATGAATTTAACAGGAGATGGTCAACGGCGGGTAGAATGAATGAAGTTTTTGGCGTTAATTAATCCCGTTTTAGGGATGCGCCCCCGCACTCGACTTCCATTCCGAATCATAGTGGCGTAATGAGTGCGTATGTAGCCTATACAATGACTTGCGGTGGCCAGCCGATGTACAAGTCAGTGTTTTTACCCTCCCAGACGAGCCTGGTACCAAATAACCGACTCCGGAGGGACGGAAGGCTTGGTTGACCTAAGCGGATATCAATCCGGGATTCGCTCGAATTTCGGATAACTGCGGGTATCTATCAAAAATATGGACTCCCTGATCGAAGTCGAATCATCTTGGCCAAAATCTTTCCCTCGGAATCATCTTCAAGCTGAGAAATGAAGGCAAGATTTCTTTCTTTTTCATGTTCCTTTTTCAACGACAATCGTTTTCAAAAGGTCTCATGCACTTTAAATTGAGCGGCAGTGAAAAGGACGATCTGGAAAAAACAGTATTCAACGGCATCACTTTGTTTTCTCATTCAGGTTTTTCACGATACAAGGTTTTCCACCTAATTACCACCCACTCCTTCATCGAAGTAGCTAGGATCTAATATCGTATTGTGTGCTAATTGCTAATTGCTGATCCCTGAGGGGTGTGGGACCGTTGGATCGATCAGGGTCGACCTTTTCGGCAGGAGCTACCGGATGGATATGTGAGCAGCAGAGGTGGGAGAAGTTGCTTCCAGTGTCTTGAGAGGCATTTTTCAGCAGAAATGTTTTTCAGTTTTCTAATTTACAATTTTCCATTTCTCATTTCCACTTTGATTTGTTGTCACGCCGAAGCTATTTATTAAGAGGGTCCTCCATAGGATGTTACCTTTTCAGACCTGAGGGTCACACAGCTAATCAACTCGCAGTTAATCAGCAAAAGTTTTGATAATCTCGGTCAAGAAAACAACAGCTGAGTGGTCAAGCGAAAAAGGCTAAATTGCATTGGAATGGCAGACCCTAACAGGTCCGATTGTCCCCAACCTCTATGCCCTTATGTTTCTCTTGACCTGAACGTCACGATTTCACGATGGGGTTCATCTTCCCATTGAGGAATCGTGACATATGACTGACTCTAAATACATATTTCTAAAAACAAGGATGTCTCTACTACTCAAACCAAAGAGCGGGAGCTTCTAGCTGATTTAAATCAAAGGATATCCTTTGTGTGACCATAGACCCAAAAAAGAGTATAAGACGTTCTCGTGTTGCACTCCAATCAAGGTTTCTATGGGGAAGCCTTCATCCCCATCGCCGCACGCACATCATTGCGTGTGAGACCAGTGTTCATGTTAGAAATGATGAGCAAGACAGCAACGAACTAGGGACTATTCACTTGAGAAGCAGGCTAAGATGAACCTATCGAGACCATTTTACCTTTCGCCTTTCCGTGATGTTCCCTTCGAGAAAACAAAATTGCTTTTAGGAAACTCTGAAGCGTTCACATGGTGGGGTTGTTTGGTCCACACCGGAGCTTGAGTAATGATCGACAATGTTTTTGACGTTAATTAGTTTCGTTTAAGGGTTTGAGGGACGCGCCCCCGCATTCTGCTTAAATTCAGAATCATAGTTACGTTTTAAAAGCGTATGTTTTCTATACTATCTTTTGAGTGACCAGCTGATGTACAAGTCAGCGCTTCTATCCTCCTATGCGAGTTGGTACCAATCAGCCGTAGAGGAAGGAAGCCTCGGTTGTCCTGGAGAGTCGTTCGATCCTCGGACCATGTATGAAGGAGAGTGATACGCTGCCCCTATCCACAGTGAAGCATCCAAAGGGAAGGTGTCTGGATCAGTTTCTTTTTTCTACAGATATCTTTTATCAACTAGCTATCCATTTACCAGTAGAAAACCATGTTAGCTTGCGAGGGTCTTGACATCCATAACTCGATTGCAATGCTACAACCATGACCGGTGGCTATTAGAGTTTTCATTGAATGAAGGTCGAGCTGTGAAGGCAGCCGAATCAGTTCATGCTACATACGCCTGAGAGCATTTGATTGTATACATCGCAAACACAGAAGGACAGCCAAAACGTTCTTTGAGACGTCCCTTCTCGAAACCGTTTTATGAGCAAATTAATTCTATAAAAGGAAAGTGAACAGCATTGTCTCATTTTGTGCTGTTTAAATAATGATTAAAAAGGTCTATAAATTCATCCTACCTCAATGCCCTTGACCAGCATCCACCATAAGACAGTGTGATTTGGGTGAAATCATCATGATAACATGAAAACGTAATGGTACTAGGCGAGAAACACATAATAATATGGACTCAATTGAGGTTCCCCTACAGTCTCTCACGGTCACCTTCTCGATGTTGCGGTTTCATTTAATTTGACCGTTATAATATGCCTCTCCTCTCATGTGTTCTGATTGAAGTACTGGATGTACTGGATGGGGATGATCGGAGAACCTCGAACCGTCTGCTTTTCGATGAAGCGAAAAGCCAGTGGCAGTACAAACAAAAGCATAAAGACAAGTTTCCAGAGTAATAAAAGTGTGGCCCCGACAGATATGCTACAGAGATGTTACAGTCAGGTGATGTAGTGGCAAGTGGTGTTAGAGAGATTGGAGGGATCGATCTTCTCGGATTATGCTAATCAAACGTTCCGACACAAGTCCTCACAGTTCTTCCCACATTTGAAAATGGAGGCTGGCTTATATGCTCACGTGGTTGGCTTACGTGAGCACGATCACTTTTTTGACCCTGAAACCCTTCTGAAGCCATGCAAACAATGGGAACTGTTGGTTTTTATTGCAGTGGTCACGATCGGAAGAAAACTAATTTGCGTTCGCTTTACATGGCGATTCTCTCATGAACATATTAAATTATAGGGATTCCTTCCTATATCGAAATAGTAAAATAAATGCCTTCTCGAAAAGAACGCATTCAACACTTCTAGGAAGTCTTTTATCTGATGACGGAATCTTTGCTGCTTCGAGAGTAGTAGATTTCTCAGATAGCTTCTAAGTAACATCTTTCCTGTACTAAGATTTGAAATGCTACGGAAAAACATCTCTTTGGCAGCGAACTGCTGAAAATATCCTTTTACCTCGGATGATGAGCAAATAGGAAGACGATAAGCCATTATGTTACAAAAAATTATCTAATTACTACTCAGAATGATGAGACTTCAACACGACACCGTTATGAGCTCATCCATCTTTCTAAAAAAAATCGAAAAAATCTTTTCCACTACATAAGGATTTTTGATCGAACTGAATTGAATTTTTATATATTTTTATTTATTTGTACGCAGATGAACAAATTATCCATGTGGACGAATGCAAATTCAGAAATAAACCTACAAACGGTTCAACTGCACCGAAGTTACATAGGATTTCTGTATACACTACAATAGCGCGTAGCCCTCTCGTGAATGCCGACCAGTAAACAATCAATCTTGAGCTTGAACATTTTTTCTTTGAAATGCAGATGTAAATGGCTGTCAATGGTACCTTCCATAGCCGAACTGAAGGTAAAGCCCAGTGGCGGACCGTTGCGCCTGGAAGCTGTTCGAGTACGCCGCGCAACGGTCATTCTTGGACGGTTACAGCGTGACTGATAGAAGGGAAACCTTCCAGATAGCCTTGGTCATGTCGAACTGCTCATATCACTTACGTACAACTTTTTTGATTGTAGTCATCAAATTCCAACGATTCTGGTCATTTCAAGTTCTCAGACCGGCTCTACCCTTACATATCCATGAAGGCCAATTCCGATAACGTTGTTCTCTATTCTAGAAGGTTCTCGAATGTTTTTGAGGGTGGAGAAAGATCGGCCATTTTCCAGTTCGAATGAGTTTCTACAAGAACCTGATCCGACATTGAGTAAGGTACGACGTGTTCGATGATGTGCGACCCTTTCGAAGGGCAATGCGATGTTTTTCAACCACTTTGAAGGGGACGTCATTGAATAATAGTATCTTCTTGATGCTCTGCTGAATTTCCTTGATTAGTCAGCAGGCATTTAGTGACGATCGGTAGAGGAAGTCGCTGCCATCTAATTAGCATCGTTCAAGGCTCAATGAAGGCAATTTCGAATGGCCGAGGCGATCCCTAAGGTCGGTCCGGACAAAGCCGGTGCACAACACACTCGCATGAAATCTAATCGTCACTCCTTTCACCAATTTATGTCGAAGAGGGAGGCAGGACAGTTGTATAAGAGCTGACGATTGCATTTCCTCTTTACTCACCTCTACGGCGACCTTTCAGGCTCTGCTTTCTTCTTTCCGACGAGACAAAGTATTGTCCTACCACCTCATTATACTAACTATATTTACGCCCATTCATATCTTTTTCGACAAAATTTAAATATCGTCATACACGAAGAACTGGAAAAGGTACACACCAACGTATCTTTGTAAACTGAATGCTGCTCTTCAGTTGCATTGCTATACACAATCTCTGAGAGCGGTAGCTCTCGGGACAAGACCGTCGAAAAAAAAAGAAAAATTGCAAAGAAAAACTGACACGAAATACGTCCCAAAAAGTTTCGGAGCTTTTACTAAATATCTATTTGATAAGGTCTGAAGCCTTATGTATTACCCAAGTATAGCTAGATTTCAGCCATTGCTATGGGGTTATGCTCGTTCATCGTTCCTTTGAACATGCACGACATCGGCTGTACAGTTCCACAGATTCTACGATCTTCAGCGTGCAGGCAGGTTATTCATACTCCACTGTGACTCCTTCCAAAAAGCAGTCGAATCGCTCGAATGTTTCAGAGTCGGTTGGGCATATGCAGCGTCGTCTGTCTGCAGCTTGGTGTCGATCTGTTGTCCAGTGTTGGGCAAATTGGCATCTGATGACCGTCGACGATATGCGCTGTTAGTACAGAGGCCTGAGCATTTCTTGTGAAAAATTCTTCGGCCATGATGTCACACTTTGCCATGATACCTCCACCTCTTCCGTTTACTACGCCGATGTCACCTTAACCTTTCTCGATTCCTCCACCATTCATCATCGACACATTCTAATGCCTTCATTAGTTGAAATGGCTCGCAAAGCGGCTCACGAGTCATCATCGTTCTGCTTTCATTAAAATTCCAGTTGTTTGCTCACGAAAGTGTCTCATCGTTCTACATCGCAAAAGAATCGAATTGAAATTACTTTTGAATCAAATAAAGCCTCAGTCAACTGTCATCGAAACTTATGGAAACAGTCAAAAAAATCTTTTTTATAACGAAAAACAGATAAAAAATTAACAAATAACAGCGTCTTTTAACAACTTCGCACAATCGTAACCAACAACAAAAAACACCAAAAAATATGGAATAAACCATAAGGACTTTGTTGATCAAGCCCTTTGCGATGAGTGAAGGCTTCAGCTTCGATTCATAAATGTGGAAACTCCTTCCACCTCACTACTATCTGGAAATTAGGACCATACATATCTGAGAAATGGAGCAAACTGCTTGGAGCATTGGCTGGCAGACAATACGAATCAGCCACGTGCTGGAAGGTCCCTGCAATTTCGAATGAAATCGAATGTAAAAAGTCGACACCTGATTTCTCACCCTTTGGCACAGACAAGAGTATGGGGGTCCCATTAGAACTTTTGCTTCCTTTTCCGTCCGGAATATTTTGATTCGTGCCGCACATTTCTGAACAAGTTTCGTTATCCGAACCTATACAGCCTGCAACAAAGGTGACCAACCGTCCTTGCTTGAGCATGCGTTCTCTCTTCTTCTGAATCCATTCTTTTGAACCCTTCAGCGGCTTCTTCTCGTGCTTTCGCGTCACCGTAAACACCCTTTAAGCCGTCATTAAAATACCGGGTTGAAGAATAACGTTTAAAGACGAACGACCTTCCAGTGTTTTCCACATGATGCTGTGTATCCATAGTTTCTTCCTCACCAGTGAGAGCTTTTGGCAATTGTGCGACTCCTCCCGTCATTAGGACCAAATATACTCTGAAACAAAACGAGGTAGTCTACGTAGAAGCGGGACCGCATTTCCTGAAAGTGTAATTTTTTTCAGATTTCTAGATTACAAGGCGGCTAAGCACGCTATTGCGTGCGCTAGGGGCTCTAACCAAGGAACGGAACCACATGAGCTTCTGATTTTCATTACAGAACTTTATCATCCGAGCCTCTTCCCTGACCCCTCTGTAGCGGCCATCGTTTTTTGGGAAGTGAGATGGGCCGTGGGTGGCCATAAAGAGTACTCCGATGAATACAATTCAAATACCTCTGCAGTCCATGTAGTCGAAGAAATGCTGCGTAGTTTGGGCTGTGTGTGCCCATGGACGCTAACTTTAAAAGGAGGGCCCCTTTCGATAGTTGTAGGGATTTACACGTCTTTACAGGGTACGCGCCTGTATGGCCGGGGATGTTGTAGAATTTATTTCATGAGGTCTGCAGTTAATGTAGTCATTCGCTCTTGGTAGAAGGGACTATTGTGTGTGGAAACATGGATACAAACTTTTAGAAAATTTTTAGCCTAATTTTTGAAAGAGTTCAGGGGTATCCCCTAGTTGTACACCTATGTGGTCAGGGTTAGTGTGAAGGACGAATGTATAAATTTTTGATCCTAGCTCCGCCCCTCTCTTTACAAACTCCACCCACTCCAGTTCGAACCATATTACTTTTATTACCTCCAGACAACTTTTTCCCTCGTTATAAAACGCATCTGAAGAGACTCAATAATTTTTATGTAAGCCCACTTTAGTGCCAATCCCGCCCACTTGTGGCATCTGACCACATTTGTTCTTTTACACCTTAATACCTTTTTGCCGCATCCCAGAACGTTTCTGAATAGAGTTATAAATTTTTGATCTAAGCTCCGCCCACTTTGGTGCCAACCCCGCCCACTTCTGGGACTTGACCACATTTGTTCTTTTGCACCTTGATACCTTTTTGCCGCATCCCAGAACCTTTCCGAACAAAGTTACACTCATTTTTGAGAGGTAGCTTTCACCTTAACGCACGCCCCGCCCACCGTGGGCGGGGCTTCGATAAGCTTACGCATGCCCAGCACGCAAAAGACCCTGCTCACTCTTTTTATTTTTTTTCCTGGCTTCTGCGCCTTAACTGAATCGAGTTATGAACACATCTAAAAAGTACCGCCCATTTTGAGAAAGCTCCGCCCACAGTGCGTGAGTCTCCACCGTCTGGTTTCTTGACCCAATCCCCACCTTTGAAGATTTTCCCCGGTGTCTGGACTTTTTCGAAGCAAAAATAAGATGTTTTACTGTTGGCACCGCCCATCCCGGCGCTTGCCCCGCCCCCCGTGGGCGGAGCTCCGCAGAGCTCGTATGTGCTCTATTAATATTGTCTTGGGCTCCACCCATCCCGAACTTGTCCCGACCTCTAAAGGTGATTTTTCAGGTGAAACCGGATTGTGTGACATACAAACAAACATAGATAGATACATACATACATACAGACACACCAAACTTGTGGATTATATATAGTAAGGATAGAAGAGATCATGCCAAACTCTTCGAAAGACCATTGAGCAAGACTGCTATGAAACCTTTCATTTTCCGAGATTATACCAAATCGTAGTTGAGTTTTCTCAGCTCGAGAAAGTGAATAAACGAATTCAGTTGCAACGACCACGAGAATATAATTAGATCAGCATTCTTGTGAACGTGCTTGTAGTGCAGTGAAAACCAACTTCTTCATGTGATGCATTGTTTTTTTCAGTATTTTAGTATGAATCCCAACCCTTAACTTCACTGGCTCTCGGAGTAATAACGACTTCCAGAGTTAGAAGCATGAGAATGGATGGCAAGGGGTCATGAGACATTAACAGCTCTCAAGGCGCAGTTCACAATAAGATTGATTCCGAGAGTTCTCCCAAGGATGAAGCTTTGGCTCCCGAATATTGCACAAGGGACGCTGTCCGGTCAAAAAATAGGTCTAGGTAAAGCATAATTAGGTTTCTGAGACCGGCTAAGCCGACGAACACACCCAAAGGCGGACGAGTTTCTACGGCGTTGTATAGATGTAGGGGTTGCACCATTCGCTTCGGGGCGCACACATTACACGCAGTTAGCTTGCTACAGCTAGCTGTACGCAATGGCGCACAAATTTGGACAGCTCGTCCGAATACCCCTTCCACGCACTTTTGTCGTCATGTTTTCGTCTCACATCTAATTTTACTACTTTTTTTGGAACCTTCTGTTTCTCTGAACTAGTCGGATATCGTGTTTTCTCTGCCACTTTGGCACTAATCTGGACCATCATTTCCACTTTTCGTTTCAAGCTAAATACACCGAACTTATCGTGAACTGAGCCTTTAATCGAGTTCAGTGATTACTGTTCGATCGCAGACCACGGAAGTAAATCCTGACATCATTCTTGATCGATTTGTAGAAAGAGGATCATCGACATTTTTCCGAAATCAGGTGAAAACACTGAAAACATCGGTGACGGCACGCCCTCTAGCGGAAATCCACAAGGACTAGAAACGCATCACAATATTATATATTCAGTTGTACACGAAAAGATGCCTGGAAGCGATCGTTGTTCCCACCCAAACACTTTCACATTAAATTGAAGCCTTTCTTTCACATTAAATCGATGCCTTCGACTTGCAGAGCAGTTTTTGGGATGATAACTTCTGAGAAATCAAAATATTGAGGGTATATCTATGCACTCCTTATCACTCAGAAGTAAAGCCGGATCTTTGAATGGCTTTAAACTTGCCTTTTTTAGGTAACTTTTCACGAAGCTTCTAAAAAGTAGCTGTGACGCTCATGAACCCTACCTTTCCCTAAAACACCTTTGCAATTTATGAAGTGTGATATCCACCCGGTTGAGCGTTTAGAATTCCCTCAAGAGGATAAATTTAGTCAGCCATGGAAAGCTGTTTGACCACCTGTTTTATTTCCAACAATGCCGCTGCTGCCTTAGCACTTGTTCGAGTCTAATCGAATCAGCGTCACTGGATCCTACCCGAGACCCAGAACATGAGGCAATCAACGTCTAAACCCAGCTAATTTCGCAACTCCTGTCGTTCGTTGAGCTACCTCCAAATTGTCCACGTTCGTCACAGCATCAAAATTTCTAGCAAAGACATGCTTGAAGGTTGCCATAAAATAAACGAGGGGCCAAAACTGAAAGTCAAAAGTAGGTCAAAAAGTCAAGGGTTATTTGAGAAGAACGCATTTACTACCATATGATGGGGAATTGCAAAATACCTTACTTTTCTATGTAACCCCCCCCCCCGGCCCTCATTGTAACGCCTAACGTCTGGAGTTGCATTGGTTTTTCCGAGATTTACGATTTATATCTGTACCTAAGATGACCTCGGTCTCACTCAGTCCAACTGAATGGAACACAAACAAGGAGTGGAGACTCGAGCGGCAGGGAAATCCAGCGTAAAGTCCAAACGTGGCAGCTCCCTACCCAATATAGTATATCCATTTATAACTTGATATCGCAGTGGGCCGACCAGGGTTTGGCTGATGACCATTGGACTTTACCGTACACATGCAAGGGTTCATTACTATTTGTGTAGTAACGGACAATAGCGCCAACGGCAATGCTTGGGTTATCTACTTGATTGCACACTTAAGGTATCGATAGGTTATCCTTCGGTATCGTCTTAAAGGCACCGTTTGCGATAAATTTAGGGTACCCCTTTTTGACGGGAATTCATAGAACTACTCTAGAATAAAGCGATAACAACGAAAAAAACGCAAAAAACGATGAACAAAAAGAAATAGAAAGGGTCAAAAAAGAGCTGGAAAGGTGGGTTGGACGAGTTTCACATTGGAAGAACGGCGGTTAAGGGAGTGTTCGGGCAAGTGCAGTTAGGCGACGCAATGTCTGCAATAGCAGACAACACACCAAAGCAGACAACTTCGCCCAATGCGAAAGTGATGAACGGCAATTAGATTTCGTAGTCAGCCTAGCGAGGGGCGGAGCCCTCCCGTCCCCCAATGTTCCTGCCCTCATTGTGCCCTATCCAGACCGTTTTCCGACCTCATTCCTGCACAGATGGTATCAGAGGGGGCGTCGAATTCAAACCATGTGCAGATCTCCGAAACCATTTTTTTCGTGAACAGTGCCTTTAAGAGGTACTTATCAAAAGTATCACTTAGGCCATCTATAGTTAACTAAGTTGTGAATCCACAACTTAGAGAGTGCTTATCTCCTACTTTTTGTAGGATTAGAAGTGTTCCAACGAGGCGTGCTCACATTCGCTTGTGACTTGTTTCAAGGCCAAATACTAGACACGAGTTACGATGAGCTTCAACAGTGTAGCGGCAGGACTCGAGCACGTAAATAACTACATGCCACAGTTTGGCCAGTATTGGACAATTGAGCAATAAACAGGAAGTGGGATATGTTATGCGCATTCGCCTGGGTAGTGTCCCTGTATGGAGAGTCCCTCCATGGGAGTGTGGAGGTGCAGTAGGATCGAAATCGTCGCGTCGCGGCGATAGAGACGCCATGCGCGAAGGAATATAGCAGAATGCAGCAGCAAGTAAGTAATACAAGAAGAAGAGAACTAACATCAGAATCATGCCAAAAATAATAACTGCATATCGATTGAGCTGTATGAAGAACGCTAGGACCATAATAACGAGGCAAATGGTCTGTGACCGATTGAGCCGAATCGATCACACAAAACCGATCCGACTGCTCGTCCCCCTTCCATAGAAACCTCCAGAAAATCCTGAAAGAAATCTGGAGTATCGCGATATTTTCGGCAAATACTTTCCGAATATTCTGTTACCAATTAGATTGCCTGACTTACGCCGAGCTCCCTCCTTCCTGTAACCCGGTACGGATGCGCGGTTGACCCTCGATTCTTCTTTTAACGAAAAATATTCATTTCTGACCAGAACATCATTTGGGAGGAGTTAATAAATTAATAATATTGAAAATTGATTAATAACAATAATTAATTTAATTTGATTTAAAGTTCGACAATGACCATCCATTATGATCTCAATGCTCCCCTTCAATAGGCCTACTGGCACGCGGACTTTCTGAAACTTCCGTTAGCGGACCCAAGCCTTTAATGATACTTACTAATGTTGTCATATGCTGATAGCAAGACATATATGGATAATACAGAATAATAGCCGATTTCGAGGTTTCTGAAACCGACGATATGAAATGATGCCCAGTCTAAATAGCCACTTTTGAATTTCACACACCAACTGGTCTCTACTGCCATCGGTAGCCTAGAGAATTTTTGGAATATGTTTATTTAAGTGGGTCCATCCTAAACAACAAAACAAAAACTAGTTGCTTCAATCGACATCGGTCTACAACACACTACTGAGAATGTTTCAAAGAGCGATGAATACGATTGCTCTACCAGATTCCTTTGCTGAAGAATCGCAACGATTCCTCGAATACAACATCACCTATTCAGCTAAGTGTCAATGTCATTAAAATTAACACTGCGGAACTAAATCTACCTATTAGATAACGTCTACAGCAGTACTCGCTTGCTCCAAGAACGACAATCCGACAGATATCAATTCTAGGTGAGCAATCTCATGACGTCCCTTTTCTTAGAGTCTAGCCAGCTACTGGCGAGGTCCGTTACTTTCTTCTAAAGTTCCTCACAGAAATTGTTGGACGTAGTAATCGACAGAACTTTGCACCTCCACGACTGACGACTCTAATTCTACCGTTTCAGACATTCAAGAGCAAGACCCCTAATAGCTTTCACTTCTCTTGAAAACGTTCAACACGAATCACAAGGCATCGATAGCCCGAGGGTCAACTATGTGACAATTTCTAAAGTACGTAAACTCATGATGATGTCCATTCCTTGTTGATACCCTCTGCGTTCGAGTGGACAATCTCGAGCAAACTTTTTCGCGAAGTTCAGGACGCGTACTGTAGTTTGTGGCTACAGTACGCGCCGTTAGAATCTAAATAGAGTCGGGAGCCATACTATTAGCACCACTATCCACTTACTCAGGTTTTGGAGTCCTGCAGGCCACGATTTAGAATTTGTAAGGTTTTGCTCCCGTTACCGTCAACAACTATCTTCTTCTCATTTTACTTAGCTCTCCCGATTTTTACAGTTTTTAGTATTCGTTATCAATTCGAGTTGCAAAATTTGGAAGCAAGAAGCGTCAATCTCACAAACTCCCTACCTACTACGATTGCGTGTCCCTTGCTCAGTTCAAGAGCCTGACCCTACACCTCCACTCAGCTCATAGTATGGATTCTAGTACGCCTTGGTCATCGTACGATATTGACTTTTTATTCAACGTTCGGGCCTGATCATGAGCCACACATTTCTTTTGCGACGTCAAGATCAGTGACAGATGATCACAATAGCGGGACTATGCGTGCAGTTCTGCAAGACTTTAGCAATCTAGTTCTTTTTCTTCAAAAAGTATCTCGAAACTTGGCTTTTTATCATATTGCCCCAGCCAGATGTAACGCAAATATACTACGCTGGCCCATACTGTCATAACGAAGGAACGATCCTTCTGCTGCAAGGGAAAAGAAAAGGGCCTTTTTTGAACTTTGAGCCGCACCTTGAAACGTTGGGTGACTCAATGTTCATGGAGAGCTGTTGAAAAGAATTAATTCTCGCAACACTACAACAATATGATATGTATGGGTAAGACTTTGGATTTGTAAAGCTCAGTAACTCACTTTTTCGCTTTTACACTATTTGGATAATCCACAACAAGTCCACCATTGAATCCAGCTTTCGTAGCTAACGACATAATAAGAGCTGACTGGTGTTCGTTCTCTGGGTAGAACTGGAAGACTGCCCGAGTCCCTCGACCCTAAAACAGAAAAGGAAAATCAAAGTCTTGCGTGTTCTGAGTAGCAATGCGCGCCATATCCTCTTTTCAGTATTGATCTGGTTTTTCTGATGATCATATTGGAGCTTGGGAACACCGACACCATTCATCAAGAAAGTCGCAGCGAGTAGTTGAGTGGCTCAATAAATCTGGGGAAGAAAGTCCAGAAAAGGCAATTTTGCGGCTTGAGTCGGAGCACGAAAGGCAGAAAGCGGTAGGAAAGGACGATTGGGTCACTGAAAGAATGTTCTTTCTACGAGTCAACTTGCCCGTACCCCCCAACTTTCAAGAATGTTCCTATCTCAAAAAGCTTGTTGAGCTCTGCACGAAGTTTGAGTATCTAGGAAGGAGGAAAGATGTCGGCATGCAGGTCGTCTTTCACTAAACCCATAATTCATTCGTCGCTCAAGATTTGTGCGTGTAGTAAGGATAGAACAAATTTTGTGATTCTTTTATTCTTTACGATTTATCTACAATACGTTCCGTGATCAGAAAAATTATAAGGTGATGAACACCGAGGAACGTACCAAGCACCCATAAAGCGTCTGGAAAAAGCGATGAAGGCGTCGCTTGGGATTCTGATCAGTAGAGTTCGCATGGCATAACCATTGAATTGCCGAAATACTAAACGAAACAAAGGAAAATACACTGCCTGCAGTACAGTGCTAGACTTAAAAGTGCAGTAACAATATTGTATGGTATCAGCGTTTCTTTATGGAAATGTGAATGTGTAGCGACTATGGGCTAGTCAAGCATTGAATCGAAGATTGAAAATTCCTAATGGAACAAAATGTTTGAAATGTTATCCCTAAACAGCCTCTCAATATGTGGAGGATCGGAAGGCGAGGGCAAGCGGGGTCTCGGCAGTGTAAGGGATAGGAGCACGGTCCCCGGAAAGGACAAGTACGGGTTCGAGTCCCGTCCGAGACTGAAGTTTTGTCCATAAATCGCCACCCTTGTGAGATGTGAAGGATCATCGCACAGGAAGGCTTACCCCATCCCAAGCCCCATTTACAAGAAACACCTATAGTAAATCATTCGCTGTCTTCGGACAAGATTCGCTCCGAGCAATGAAAACCAAGAAAACAAAACAGGTTTGTAAAAAAAAACTGACCTAATAGCTCCATCAAAGGCACCTGGCAAGAACGGCACTCCATTGCCCATATCAGCCAGTATAAAGTCGCCCATATTATCTCTATCTTCATCGTCTTGACTAGCAATTTCTAGAACATGGAACATCCAGAGAATAGAGCATAAAACGAAATACAGGAAGTTTAGCTTACCCAGCATTGGCCTGCTGATATCAAGTCCTACCCAACAATGACCTGCATTTGCCAACACCCCTCCGCTTATGCCTGTACCGCAGCCTTTAACGAAACAATTTTATAAAATTCCAGTTCTACAAAAAGTAACAAAATCAACAAGACCTACCGATGTCCAACAGGAACGCTGATTTGTCGTCCGGAAGCGCGAGCAGTTCCAAAGCCCTTTCTGCCATTTCAGTTTGAATGGAGACTATGTGCGAGTTTGAAGCGTATTTACATGCCTCACCTTCATTATAGTACTGAAAGAGACCATTCTCAAAGCACCGAAACGCTGAAATTTACACCTAGATTCACCAGCACATAAGTTCATGTGATACCCACATTAAGATTGCATATCTCAAGCGCCTCGCAAGCCCTGTTTACAGCCAACTGTAGAATCCTATGTGGAAATATGTTGTATGTGTGTGAATATGTTTATCACACATATGGATTAATATAGATACCAACTACCTATGGGCAGCGATCCATGGAGTGCTCAAAATAGCTTGGGAGACGTTTCTCCAGAAGAAATCCCGTCCTTGTATGTTACCTCATCAGGCTGATAATCGTAACTGGAGCTGTTGTAGAAGTAAAAAGAATGACGACCTCACGATTTCGAGTTTTTTTTTCGATGAAGATGACTTACTGCTATGGAATGGTTCGCCCCTACCGGCGTGTAATAACTTGGATTCGAACGGAAGTATACTTATAGGGAAGTTGATTGACACCCTCACAATTTTCCCTTTCTCTGGTGAAAACATTTAAAAAAGGGCGAAAACTGTGAAAGAAATGTGTCGTGGGATAAAAGTACATTCAAACAAAATCCTCACCAGTTCTGGGGGACCAGAGTGTTCAGGTCGGACTCGATTCACGGACATCGCTACTAAAGATGACTTTGCTGAGATAAAACCAGCTCTGACTTCAACGAATAATTCACAAGACCTGACAGAACCATGAGCCTTCTGGGCACTAGAGGAATATAAGAGCAACATCTCCAGAAATAAAAAGGAAAAGCAATCGAAATAATTTATTCCAGGACGTAATTCAGATACACACTGCTCACTAGCACGGGGATTTTGAAAAATTTACAAATTTCCAATCACGACTGACTAATTCACAAAAACACCGAATGGGACGAGATTCTTTGGTAAGATTCAGCTTAGACACTGCAACCGATTTAGAGAACATTCAACCTGCTCTAGTACACACTCATGCTTTGAATGCTTTCCGAAACACTTGTGCTGCTAGAAGAATGGCAGTGCTGCTGCAAAAACAGTGAGGGCACCCAGTACTGAACGGTGTCTGCAGCTTGTTCATCAACCCAGGCCAATCCTTCCTTCACCAAATGATCAAGAACAGCTTGAGCTCTTGGTTCGTCCCACCTGAAAAGACACGCGTTAATTGCATGAAATCCGTCTCATATACATCAAAGGAGTACACAACGACGCTGCTCACCGTAATCTATCAATAATAAGTTCTTTTGTGACATATGCAGCATCCTCTGCTAACTGAAGCACTCGTGAGTGATCCATGCTCAGCTCACCAGGAACTGATTGTACAAGAAAGCGTCCTCCACCCAGAGGTACAAGCTCAAACCCGCCTCCCAGTACTTTCAGTTTATCAACAGCACGAAGAATATCGTCCCTGAAATTACGAACAGTTCACCACAAATTAGGTGAATTAGCAGATACACTTTAAGAACAGGGATAACGTACGTTGTAATGGTCTCTTTCCTCGTTCGAGACCTACTCCGCATCAAGCGATTCCTTATTTCTTCTACAGTCATTATTCCTCCGTTGTAATGACTAGTGGACAAACAAACCTTAAGAATAGAACACATAAAGCCCAGCATAGCCGAGTGAACCACCTTACACCAATCTCTATGACTTGATGAAAACCCGTTAAAAATGGATTCAATGCTTATATGAGGTAACACATGACGAGCACTCATGAAGTCAAACCTCGAACATCAAAATCATACCTCAACAATTTGGACAGCAAGTTCGTAATAAAAATCTCCGACACCGAGTTTTTCTGCCCAGAAGCCTTTTCCCGCTGAAACGAGGCACTTGTGAGATACCATTTTTCACGAAATACAACTATTAGCACTCACAAGCAAGAGGATCCACTCCTACACTAGCACACATCTCTTGGAAATGACGACGAAATTGTGAGTTCTTTCGAATCTCATCGCGATGACGATGAGCAAATTGCTCTAGCCTGTTAAAATACGTTCTAAGTGCCAGAGAAACGATGCAAAGCTGCAAACAACAACGATTGGATGGGCAAATCACATTCCCAATTGTTAAAAGGCCTTGCATGCAGCCATGCTTGAAGTCACCAAGATACCCAAACCCCACGTCAACAGGCAACAAAGTACCAGTTTATACAACAACCGTTTAATCTTATGCGAGATATCTCCTTTGACACTGCATGGAAAGTGGTATCGGGGCCGCATGGAAAATGATATCGGGGTTGGACCCCTCATTTATGAACGGAGCTACTTTTGTCATGATATCAATCTCCAACGGGCTGACAGATGGTAGGAAGTCGCGAGGAGTGGGCTACATAGCTGATCGTAAACGAGGGTCCGAACAGCTAATAAGAAAAAGACAGACAGTGTAAGTAACAGAATGTCAATAATCGAAGCTACCTGATAGTGAACTCCTCAAGTTGTTTCGAAAACATTTGTAGTTGTTCACTAGCCATCTGCTCCCCTTTAGCATTGAATTTTGCCTGACAAAAAAAAAGCTTCACGCTTCAAAAAAGCTGTGCAACACGTCAAATTGAGAAGGAACCTGCGTTTCCTGCTTGCGTTGAACAGCAGCAACACCAACACCGCGCCTCCTCGATGCCATCACCTTAGAGCTCTCAACATAGAAGTTATTCATTAAACAAGCATCAGAGTCGATATCTCACTGAGAAGACAGGTAGCACACATCAGTGCTTCTGTGTCCACGACTAATGAGAAAATAAAACATTTATCAAGAAAAAGAAAGAACAAAGGGAAAAAACGCGCCCAACAAAACTCAACAAGGTGTAGGATAAATAGAGACTAGAAGAGGCATCACCTGTAAGAACAACCATGACAAAAGGAAGCCCATGGAGATATTAATGAAAAGGATCATATCCGAGAACAGCATTCAAGTACTGAAAGCAGGCAACTGATAGCAGCACTATGATAACGAAGTTTTAAACTTTAAAGCCGTAGCGCCGCTACAGCGGCTATCTTCATCAGTTCATTCAATAATAACTAGACCATCCAAGATGATACCCAAGACTAGTCTCATATAGAATTCAGGACAACCGAAGAGTTTCAATGGACTGGAAAATATATGGATAGACTATCAGATGAAACGGTGTCACATGCAGTAGCCGCTTCTCAATATCTATAAGGGCTTTGAGAAGAAAAAAGAAGAAAAAGAAAAACGGAACCATTTCACCGGACCAATGATGGATAACAAGGAATATATGGATTACCTGAGAGATAGTCATTTTGAACATTTTCAATGTTTCTGAAAAGATTGCTCTACAACTAATCACACCTACCATAAATCACAGTTGAATATAGCTGGAATTTCTGATAAAAGTGAACAATATCAGGCTCGAGGGTTCAAGTCATGTAATAATGAAACAACTTTAAGTTGAATTTCAAAAACACAACTATTTGATTGCATAAAAATTGATGTAAGAGCTCAACGCATGAATTTTGCAGCTTCTCCACTACCTTCATTGTGAGCAGAAGAGGGACAGACATCTTCCACTCTCTTAAAGCATACTGATCAAGGACTAAGGAAAGTGCTGATAAATACGCTCGTTTCCGTATTCAGAGTAGCATGCCACCACTTGTCCGGAATGAAAATTACTTCTCCAGGCTTCAGTAAACATTCTAGAGGACGTTTCTCCCGCGGAAGAGAAGGATATTCTTTCAAGTACCTGAAAAAATAATCAGTAAATAACTTTTGCTATCTGAAAATTTAATAAGTAGCAGCGTACCATTCCAGTGTTGTGTGATCTGGCTCGAACTGCGGTCTTTCCTCATATGGATATAGGAACCATTTTTTCGACCCATAAATCACCTCGGCAAATACTGGCCCGTGAAAGTGAAATGGTACACCCGTTCCTGAAAAATTTTCACGAATGTACCTCGTCGAAACAAGTATCAAGAAAAAACTTTTTCGATAAAAGCTACCAGCGCCAGCAATCCCAAAACTGAGTGCAGGAAGGTGTTCGGGAAGTGACCATTGTGGAAGTTTGTAAGCACTCAACAGAGGTGCCCACAGCTTTCGATCGATATCTCCAAATAGATACATAGTCTCATTACCCAGAGCATCTCGGTTTTGAGGGTGGAGCCAATTTTCGATATAATCTCCAAAAGTTGTTGGCTTCTGAAATTACAACAACAAGTTATGGTAAAACATAGATTTCCAAATAGACTCTGCGCAACGCTATCGCAAGGTTCTGCAGGACCTCAGCAAATCCCGGCCTCTGGCGCTAGTTAGAGGAACGCATCAACGGCTGCGATGTCGCAGAACGTCTCAAAGTAACCCTGTAGCACTATGAAAAGAATCGTACCCGGGTGTAACTGTAGGTGTTTGCAGAATTCAAAGTAACAGGCGAGTCCTTCCAATCTTCAAGCATTTTTCCTCTGGCTGTGAGCTTGCGGAATTCCTCATTATCAATGTTATAGATCACTACAGGCTCGCTATATGCGTATCTAAAAGAAGAACATTATCAGATAACTTCGTAATAAACAGAGTGAAACCGAACATCAACTACCTTTTCAGAAATTCCTTCTGAGTCAAATCTTGGCCATCATGTCTTTCTAGGTTGCACGGCCCTTCTTGACCGACCACGTCATTCTTCTCAGTGTGCCATCCTCCATTATCGATTGCCTCTTGGTCCGCATGAAGTAACAAGCAAAAGAAAAACAACAACAGCATGCGCTTCATGCTTAGAACAAGCAGATATTATTCTCAAAAGAAGCGAACCCTTAAATAAAAGTATTTGTCAAGTGATAAAGACACCATTTGATGATACCAACATTCTATCTTCGAAAATTCATATTTAGAAAGAAACGAACGATACCGCAATAGAAACATGTTTGGCAACAGTGCTAATGCAGTATGATGCAATAGAAATCTACATTGACATGACATACAGGACATTGCAATGATGTCAAAACATTAAAATATTTAAATGACTGCACATTTTTGTACATCAATTCTTCCTGATGGCAACAACTACTGGAGAGGACGCAATTTTGATAGCTTGGTCGTTGGAGGAATACGTATTATAACCGTTTCACCTGTGCCGAATACCGTAGCGACTGTTCATTATTCTGCATCCGCCGCTGGGCAGCGGATATCTGAAATCAACGAGAACAATGAAGCTAGGTTGCTCGCCACGTTTAGGCACATCTACATTTTGATTTCAATGCTCATCAAACAGAACTGTTCGAAGAGTTTGCTCTTTGACTATTCCGTTGACAGCATAGCAAACGCCATTAATAGATAGATTACTTTGATGAGTGTTTGCTTTTCCTGTCACTAGAACATACATACCTAAATTGTTCATAAGAGATCTCAGCCAATGCCGGCTGGACTTATCCTCATCAAGAATGGCTTTGAAGGTTTCGTCCTTGAGCTGATCCGGCAGACACTGACGCAAAGCTTGTTGTGCGCTAAAAAAAGAACAATGCCATTGATTCAAATTAATCGATCTGAACAAACACGACGTATTTGCCAATCAAATATCTGAATGAGTGCAGAGCGTTACCAATGCCAACGCATCCGACACTCACAAAAAGCAGAAGAACTTTTTTTAAGCACCGTATATTTCTGAAGCGTGACTGCGTCTGACTCCTAACTGAGAGCGAACTGTGTTCATGATTCCAAAAATCGCCGGGCCGATTCGTATCAGATGCTTGTAGCGGAATGACTTCCACGTACGATTTTCTATGAACTTCGGCATAATTGCTCTGTTACTGAGTTGTTTTCTTTAACTCTTCGCTAGGTTTGTATACTAGCTTTATCAGGCTGTTCTGGGGGTCTCGACCTTCAGTGTGGCAGTGGAGACGTTTGATCGGATTTAGACACAAATTGCTACGTTCTTCCAGGCTCTGAAGGAGGTGACTCCGCCGAAACGTCAGCCTAGTAAAGCCTGTATACAAGCCTCGTGAAGATTTAAAGAAAACAGAGTCTGTAGCGGGATATTCGCGAACAGATGCCCATGATTTCAAGTTTTTCTCAATTTAGAGCCATACGTTTTGAAGAAATGCAACCCGATAGTCGATTTGAAAAAATACTTATTTCAATACGATGGATATAAATACACACAGAAATACATCTTGCCCTTCAACGTTTCATCTTGACAAATTTACTTACCGTGGATTGTCGCTTAGTCGGCTGTAGCATCGAATAACGTGCTTTAACAATCTGGACGAAGGATCCCGAGCAAGTTTCATTACCATTTTTCCCTTCAAATAAAACTGTACTCATTTGAACGGAAGCGCCACAGAAAAGCAGACTTACAAGAATCATAGCAACATGACTGAACCGCTCATACGTTTGACAAATATATGAGAGACCAGTATCATCAAGGAGGATTTTTTGAAGAATGAATGTGGCAACAGTTTTAGATAACTCAGTTCCTTGTTCCATTATTCGAAGACAAAGTGGAATGATTTCGGTGGATAGCAGAAAGGAAATCACCTAAAAACGATGTTGTTTTACACTATTCAATGATCCAAATTCAGTGTTCTATTGATGATTTGAGAAAGCTTTAACTCTAATTTAGTGGTCAAGGCCCCTTCCCATAACTAGTGAAGAGTTTTCTATTACAAACCTCTTTCTCATCTGTTTTCACCAAAGCGCCAATGACTCCTAGGGACGTTAGGCGGAGATATTCGAATGATCGGGAAGTTTTTGTCGTGTGAAGAAATGGATAGAGGTAGAGAGGAATGTGCGCTGAAAAGGAACGATTTACGACTACACCATAATCAGAATTGTCATCGAAATCACTCGGAATCTAGTTTGAATTCAAAGCTCTACAGTAACTCTGCAGTGACCTTTTTGCCAAAGAGTTATGCCAATACTTGCACCCTGGTACACCAATGATGATGTCAAACGAGAGGAAACTCATCAACCGCAAATTAAATTCCATCGTTTTCAAATTCCTGAATGGGCTTTACCACAAAAGAATCCATCTGAGATTTTCTTGTGCTGCTAGCCGTCTGTAACTTTCAGCGTTTTCCCTTGCCTGCGCTTGTGCCCTGTGCCTTTCAATAAAGGGTGACGGTGAACGGACAAGGATTAATGAATGGCGGACGCCAGCGGCGTTAGCCGTCGATCGATACCCACAAGTCGATGAATGCTGCTATTGATTAAATTTTGGGCTCTAAAAAATTCCGTTTGCTTCACTCTATTTCATTTATAAAATGACATGCTTTGACCGTAACGGTAAATAATTTCGTTAGGTACGACTTTAAATTTCACAAGATGCTTTCTTTTTCTTTCAAACTCCCATAAAACAAAATCCGCAATATTGAGAAAGATCTGGATTCAGCAAACCAAAAAATGAATGAACATTTGTTTGCAGCAGAGCCCTCCCCAACCCAAATTCCAAAGCAACCCATGTAAACGCTGCAAAATCCATACACAGCTGTTATAAGAAAGGAGCGAAACGAGTAGCATTTCAAGTGTTTGACAAGGCATTCAGCGTGAGACTCATGGTTGACTTCGATCAGGTTGCATGAATCATTTCGATCATATGAAAGTCAAAATAATGTCTCAATTCGCAAAAGTTTGCAAATATGAAAGTTAAAAAATAAGGAGAAAAACGAAAACTACCAATAAAACCGAATCGCAGTAATCAATTGACATTCAGAAAGGAGTGAGGCGAAACAAGCATCTTAATGCTCAAAACTCATTTAGTACCGCAGCAATCATCGACCTACGAGTAACGGTCAACGGTAAACTTCATCGAAACTGCCGCTCATGACTTTGAGCGCAGAGTATGAACGCCCCTTTGTTCCCGGAATACTACTTCACCATCCTTATTCCAAATCTCGGAGCCAACAAAAACAAACAACCGCAAGTATCTTTACTGAGGGGCACTTCCGAAGAATTTGGTTTTTCTAGCCATCTCACTTCTTTAAATTTGTGGACGATGTCTGTTTCCAAGGCTATCAAATTCGTATAACAGCTTAGACTCTCTTTAAAAATCGTTATTTCGTTGACTGCGAACTTTAAGGTTGAAAACAGCTTTGCATGCTATGAAATTGATGCTTAATCATACTGATATTTTACGAGCAGTAAAAGTCGCAAGCACTAGTAATAGCAAATACAAGTGAACGAGCATTGTGAAACGGACAAGATGGGGCGCTTTGAAGTGCGTAAACCCTGATGTGAAGTGACAATTTTGTGATACCCGCGAAGCGTTTCGAGTGAACCGGCATAGGATGATGGCAAATGTTGGCTGCAGTCAGCTTGATTCATATTCTCAGTTGACCCCTGTAGCACGCAGGGAGATAGAGCAATCCAGTAGCTATACGAAGAGCATCCAACCTTGAAGGAAAGGTCCTCGCGTATCTTTGTGACTGGCAACGCATTGCATTAAAGCAAGCGCATTGCACACTCGATTCGATTGGGCTGCAGTCAAATTAGCCGGCATTATGGCTGGATAAATGGCAATGACCTGAGAGAACAAAATCGAGCAAGTTGGCAACCATAGCACAGGAAATCGCAAAAAACTAGTAAGCTTCGACTACCTCTTGTAGAAGAGCTGCCATAGTACCGAATGAGTACCACAACCAAATAGGGAGCTCTGGTACACTATCTCTTTTCTTGCTCAGTTCAAGAAGCGCATTTTCGCGTTTGTTGCTGTCCTTCAAATCCAGAATCCATTGCAAGATTTCCTCCCTGAAACGTAAAGAAGAGGTTGGAGAAAAGTCAGGGAGAAAACAGAACTAGGAAAACCCAACCTGTCCACCTGCATACCAGGCGCTGATGGTTGAGCAGCCTGCTGCGCTTGAGTAGCAGGAGAGGCACGAGCATCTGGAGGGGCTAGCGTGATCACCTCGTTCATGGGGATCATACTCAGAAACTGAAGCAAAAATGTCAAAGATATATTAGCCCCAACAAGAAGCTAGGAACAAGAAACGAAAAACCTATAAACACTTCGCACGCGAAGCAGCAGTTTAAGAAAACTCGTCAGATGAGTCGTGCTGGACGCAATCTGTTCCCTCGCCTATTATTTGACGTCTGCTTTTTAGAGCGGGCTCTTTCAACTTTCGTAGCAGCTGCGGTTCTTCTCTACTTACTGTCTGTTTATATGTTCATGAAGCACTGTTCTTGCTGTTTTTCCTTGTGTTTGTTCAGTGCAGGGTGGGAATATAGTAAATCCGATAAGATTGAACATGGGAACTACTAAACAAGTTGCTTACCTTGTCAGAAGATCTTTCATGAAGTGTGAGGAGTGAGCTTTTGTTAAACTACCGTTTAAGATGAATCAGGTGATCTCGCAGCTTGAGCCTCAATCATGCCCAACTTTTCAGTTAGCATCAACCACACCAAAGGTTTTGTTATGTTGTAATGTTCGAGTGGGAAAATCACAAAAACCTCATTGTTGATTACGTTGCAATACAATTACAGTAAATATACAGCAAGGTGAAGCATACATTCTTCCTTATCACAGTTTCGGACATCCTTCTTACTAACTTCGTCCATATTCATCTTTCGTCGATGGGCAAAAACGAAAAGCATGGACGAATAGGGTGGGCCTGGCATCGATATCGAGTGCTCAACAGACCGTGGGATTTTGGGTGGGATCTTATGCCCTCAAATGCAGCCAATGTAAAAGTTGATATGCGAAAAAAGAGCAAACCAGAGATTGTTAGGTTTTGAGCGCTTTAGAATCCGGAATGGGCCGAATGGGTCATCGATCACGCAATATATCGTTCCATGCCATTCGCTATCTACTGCCGCGCAAAGTATAATGTGAGAAGATACCCTCATAGCCAAACCATCCTCATGGACCATGACCCCTGGGGGAGGCCTGGCCATGAGCATATCTTCTCACGACTACTGCGTCTTTCATGGCGTTGAGATAAGAAACTCAATATAACTATAATTCAACGATTCTTGGTGCCAGGAAATTAGTCGGGGAAGGTTGATGTTGTGAGGGTACGCTTGAAATTTATATTTATAAGTAACTTCATTATCTGTTGCTACGCTTCGAAAATGCATGTTTCCTACTCAAAAATTTTCGTCTTGCAGTGATTGCAACAGAGCTAGCTGGGGCAAATATAGGCAAATATAGTTCAGCTCTTTTTTTGTAAGTGGTTGGATACGATAAAAGTCGAACTATAGAAATCACAGTCATAGCACTAGATTTGTAGGAAGAAATATGTCATCAATTATTTCTTTGATTGCAAGGGTTCGGAAAGATTGTTTACCAGCGTGATAACGAAATCAGAGCGTGATTTTTTCCAAAGCTATCTTACGAGCTTCGAGGTAGACGTGCAGAAAGGTTCTTGCTCCCAATAATTAGTATAAACTTATTTGGCTTTGCTAAATTTCCAGTTGTGACTTGAGATCGGTAACGTTTGAAGAAAGAAAGCTATTAACGAATGCTTTTCAGAACTAGCATTGCATTCTATATCTGCTTTTCTTTGATTTTAACTTGATAGGCAAAATAATGGGTGTTTAAACTTTGTCCGCTGTTAGTAATTCGTGCCATTACTTCTAGTCCGGTATTTATCATAGGTATAAGTAACATGTTGGTTTTTAGTTTCATGAAGAAAATTCATGAAAAGTAGTGTTGTAAGGTTGAACACGTCCAAAGTATTAACCAGACTTGAACTCTACCTCGTTTTTTGAAGATTGCCCTTGTAACCATGTATAATCTATTCAGAGGCCTGGCCATTTAACACTACCACTTTCTAGTTCTAGTTTGAATTCATTTTTCTGCTTTCGTGCTTCTGAAAAAGTTTCAGGTTAGAGGGAAGTATAGAACCGGCTAGTCACGTAGTTTTCTACTAATATCTAAATGGTGCTTGAGTCATATAGAAAACCTATATAATTGTGTAGATCCTATTGTTCCTCTGCTATTGTTGGAAAGGTATGGAATTATTGCACAAATTCGGTTCATCTGTCAACGTTTGTTTTTTTTCAAGTTGTAACAATGCGATAATTTCGAGCCATGACGTGAGCTTGAGTGAAGCAAAAGTCGTAAAGCCCTCTTTTTTAGATGCTTCGGGTGGCATTGTCACCTCTACTATCTCCTGCGATCGAAACCTCGCAGCTGCTCATCACCAGCGTACCTTCAGCAGTTATTCTACAAACTCGAGGAAGGCGTCGTACTCTCACTCCTGCTCCTTGGGTAAGTCAGATTCCATTGAAATTTGTTTCGTTGATCTGAAGTTAGTAGAACTGTGAATGGTGCTCCGAAAAGTCATGCATCAGCCGGATTTATGTTGTTCTCATGTTGTTGTCTCCGTATGGCTCGATTTTGCTTCAACTCATCAGTCCCATTGATAAATAGATATTGGTCGTAATTATAAATTAATTCATAAAAAACGACAAAGAATCGCGAAATGAAGTCAATTAAGAGCACTTTTATCCTATAGAAGAATTAGTGAAGGATTAGCAGACCATATCGGTTGAAACTGAGCAAACTTGTAGGAGTAGCAACAATAACAGCTTGGGGCATTCGGATATATCGGAAGGCAAATTACTGTCACTCTGACTGGCAGCTAATCAGTAGGGGGTATAACAAGGTCGAGTGACAACAAACCAAATTATTTCATTAGCAGTTATTTAGCAGAATTCGATGTCGGAAATTTCCTCTCCGCTCCACTTCAATCCCAGTCTTTCGCAAATTTGTAACCACCAACATCCCCTTTTAGGAAAATAGTGTTGATGCAGGTTTACTTATGACACTGTGTAATTGACACTTGTGCGTGGTTATGCCTTTCCAGCAAACTTTGCTCGCTATACGCTTCCTTTAACATGCCTTACCCATTTATTGTTTATTTAACATTTCAGTTGCCTCCTGTTTACGAACGAGTTCATGCCGATTATTTGGACGATTCCAACAGGTTGGTTGTCGCATTTCAAACTATACGACAATCTAAATGTTTCTTTGATTTGAGGGAGTTACTGCGAGAAGTAAAGGAAGCCGAGAAGAGCTGTGCCAATCACTTATCAGCCCCAAGTTCTCAAAGTGAAGCCAAAATCGCGGAAATAGAGTTGCCCACAAGGAGAGTTGGTAAGAGCGTGCTTCATTGTAGCCGGTCGATATATGGGGTGTTATTGAATCACTCGAAGGTTTGCTTGCTCGCAAAATAGGGATGACACCACAATGGACAATTACAGGAGATCGAGTGTTGTGCACGCTTCTCGAAATTTGCCAGGTATTTCTTGAAATGATGTCGTATTGATTAAAGTACAGTGACGCTAGTGCCAATTAGCCACCATACACTTTTTGATGTTCTACTTTAGCGCATCTGCTTGCGCACTTCGACAGTTTTTATTAGATTATGAATTTGTTGATCCTGATTACCTTTTTTACCTTTTGGTTATCTTCGTATGCCTAGAATCACGTCATTAGCGTGACTTCTCCAGACGAGTGGTACCGTAGAAGTATTGTTGGCAAGCGGAAGGCATTCAACAGAGAAGGGCCTATGTGGAAGGTGCGTTTTCAGTTGGCATATGAGGATTTAAAAGTATTCAATTCGCTCTAGGTAACTGTTGGAGCTGTGGACTATGATGCGGACAGGTTTTCTCTTGCTTATCGGAGGCAGTTCATCCGTGCTGGTGTCCCTACTAAAAAGTATCTTGGCTCATTCCTGGTACATTTTAAAATTACTTCTCTCGCAGTTTTATGTTCTCTTATATGTGCTATACTTGTCGTTGCTTGGGAAAAGTTGTCATACTGATCTCCATGGACCCAGTGATTGTCGTTGTAATAGGGTCTAGTGGGGATTCCCTCCATTATCCTTACCTATTGCCATTCTTTACTGCTTCGTTCGCCCGAAGAGACTGGATCATGGAAGAAATCTGGAAAGGAACCATTCATAAATTATTTCGACCCTTTTGCGTTCAAGCTTTCTCTAAAGTATTTTAATTTCACTAGTTTCCATCGGAGTCTTTCTTTCCAACATTTCGGTGCTTGCTTGGTACTCTTTATGGTTGATGTATAAATGATGTAGGGCATCGTTATGAAGTTACGAAAGCGCTTATTCCGCCCGCCCTTCCTTAATTCTCTTTTCTTTCGGTTTGTCATCCTCTAACCAGGTTCACACTTTCCCTCGCGGCTTGGCCAACGAGCTCGGACCTGTGAAAATTCCTGCCTGCTTTGCCGATTTCTCGTTTCCGACTTTCGAGATACATAATCATAGAAAACCAACCAATAGAAAAGCATAGTTTTTGAGATGTTTTTGGCTAAAAATAGTGTTTGTTAAGGTTTCGGAAGAGGCATTGCCTTCCGTAGGTACGAAGCTGGATGCCAGGCACTTTTCCGTTGGACAATTCGTTACTGCCACAGGAAAATCAATCGATTGGGGATTCCAGGGTGGTATGCACAGATGGGGCATGAGAGGGCAACCAGCTCGACAGTATGTTCCTTTTCTCTCATGAATCAATGCTTTTCAATGAACTTTCTTTTAGCACTACCAAATCACATCGCCGTATTGGTTCCGTTGGATCGACCGGTGATGCGCGTATATGGCCAGGTAAACGAATGCCTGGACATATGGGGTATGAGTGGGTTACCGTAAGTGGTCTAGAGGTTAGTCTTTCTCTACTATGCTGGGAGAGGCTTCTTTCTTTGACTGATTTCACTTTTTTCTATAGGTCCTTCGAATGAACATAGAAAAGCAAGTCATTTATGTCAAAGGTAGCGTTCCTGGTGACAATGAAGAAATTTTACTTCTGAAAGATTGCTTACAACCAGAAAAGAAGCTCAAGGTTGGCGCTATCATTACCTTAAGGCTATTTCTTTTGTTTTTAACGCTGTCGTCGAGTGTTGGGTAGTAACATTGATTTTATGACGCATTAGACTTTATTAATTTTTTCCCGTTTGGATCTTTCTTGGAATTTTCCAGACAGGACCGATTCCTACCTGGTTGCCGTCGTTGGAAACCGCAGAGGAGGAAAGTGAAGAACAAAGTGCAGTTTCTCGGCCAAATGAAATACTATCCCCTAAATTGTTCAGGTATGTGGTTACTCATCCAGTTCTTCAGAATCAGAATTTTTGCTTTGCAGTTTTTCATCGCCTTCAATAATCTTTTCGGAAGATGATGCGAAGAAATCTGCTGGAAGAGATAAGACAAAGGCTAAAATCGCTAAAGTTAAAAAATAAGGTCATCAATATTGTTAGGATCAGAATATGTACAGAACTATATTATTAAGTGCTGTTGATAGTGGTTGTTACATGTTAATAAGATGTTCACTGTTTCAATTTTTCCTTACAAACGGATGGTCTGCGCTCCAAATACTGTGAATCGATGTAATTTTCACATGTACTCTATGCAAGTCTTTATTCCTGAGTTACGTTATGTGCATGGGTAGCAAGTAGGCATTTTTAGCTGTTGTTGAGATTCTCGTCATGCTGACAAAGAATGTAGCAGGGCAGGGTGCAGTTCATACCGATCCTTGTTCATCTAAAACGCAAAGGAGAGCTCCTGCAGGTATTTTTTGTAGATATATAATTATTTTCGACATTTCCTTTAAAAGGAAAATGCAAATACTTTGTATTTTTCTGTTCTCTCCTTTGCTCTGTTCTTCGTAAGAGCCCTGTGAATGTATCTTTCACTCGATTATTAAAAGACAGACACTGTTACCTTCGTATTGTGTTGACAGTCATAACAATCGCTACACTATGGCACTATTTAGTACTTGCTACACGTCTGCCGCATCATATTCTCTCACAGATCTTCCAGTACCTTGGTTTATCTGATCTGCGTAGCTGCACACTTGTTTGTCGTCACTGGTTCAACGTTCTAAATTTTGAGGTACTGTCATTGTTCAGATTTTCGATCATGTTTTATCTCGACCCCTATTATCTAAAAATGTCAGCGATAACTTGTTCAGGACAGTTTGGTATGGCGCTCTTTGGCACAAAGTAAGATATCGGAGTCCGCTTTGGCAGATCCTTACTTACTTAGCGAGCTTACTTCGTACAAGAAAAAACTGCGGGCCTTTTATTTTGCATGGAATCCCAACGATGCATCCAAGTAAGGTTTCTCTCATTTTCTTTTTTCGGAAGTTCTAGCCCAATTGTCTCATATATGCAGTGCATTTTTGCAACAATTTAGTGGTATTTCATATAATCTTGAAATAGCTGCATGATTCTTCTTCGAAGATGAATATATGCCCGTGCTTCCCACCAATTTCTTCATCTGCCATGCATATAGATACATTTTGTTACGTTACGTTTTTGCTATCAAGAAATTACCAACAAATGTCTCAACAAGATTTCCTCTCCCCCTCCAACATTGGGTTCTACTGTTTATATGACTGATCACACCGAAACTACGTAGAACCCTTTTTTCTACTAGATAGTTTAATTTTGAGGATCTGCAGCTGAGCGACGCGATATTCTCAGAAAAAAAAACAAGACATTAGTGGTCTCACACTGACTTGTTCTCGCTCTGATAGTCTTCTGTTAGCACCTCCTCTCCCCTTCGTTTCTTACACCAAACCTTTTTCATCGGAACCAAGTACCTTTGGTTTTATATAAGTTTGAATTCTTTTGCCTCAGGGCGATTTCTACGCTACTGTTTTAACATCATAATAACAACAATTTCTAGAAACAATTATGTTCGCGCAAATGGTTTTACGGTTCATCGCCAGCCAGTAGCTCAAAGCACTGACGGAGTCCGCGGAAAGGTACGTGTCTATGTCCTCTTTTTGCAGCACACTTTTTCTGGAATCAGACTTGATATTTTAGATAGGAGTATCACAAGGGGTTCATGCCTTCGATATAACATGGGAAGGTCCACTTGGAACTGTAGCTGTTGTAGGGGTTGCTACAAGGTGATGAAATCTCTAACTGTTCGTTCAAGCAGCAGATATAATACAAAATACCAGCTCTAATGCGTTTTTAGGCATGCTGCTCTTCATTGTCCCGGATACTTGCCCCTACTCGGAAGTGACGATCAAAGTTGGGGATGGAATCTTGTCGATAATACACTGATCCATAACGGTGAACAACTGGGCGTCTATCCACGCTCGAACAACCCGCCCAAATACCAGGTAGCTGTGTATGAATCGCAGTAATTTTCATTAATAAACGCGCTCAGAGTGCTACTCTAGTAAACAAATGTTTTTGAGATTGTACTCAATTCCTCTCAAACTGTATGTCATGTGTGTCTTACGGCCCCCGAAATCTTCGTTCGTTAAGGTTGGAGAAAGAGTCCGACTCGTGTTGGATTGTGACCGCCATTTTGTTTACTTCGAACGCGCAGGAGCGGAGTTCCTTGGACTGGCTTTCATGGATCTGCCGCCTGTCAAGCTTTTTCCTGCAATTTGTGCAGTGTACGGTAATACAGAGGTCTCTATGGTGTATCTAGGACCTCCTATTGCTGGTTAACATCTTCTTCTTTTGTAGCTTTTTTTTTGCTAGCTTGCAAAACTTCACTTAAAAGGAATTCCAAATTTCAACCTCTCTTATCTACGCTTGTAAAGCACAAACATTCCTATTCATTGCGCTTTCATGAGCCAATGCTTTTTGTTCGTACTTTCTGAAAAATTTTTTCTAATTCATAGGAAAGCCATTCATGTTGTTGTAGCTCATAGTCTGTTATCATTTTTTATAAGTGCTGCGTTTTCTTCTAAAGGAATGTTTATCCACATGTATCGATGGACATAGCGAAGGTCTACACTGACGTTTTCTACATGGGGGATAGAACTGTAATAGCAGAGCGTAGTTGGATGTAGAATCATATCAACTTGTACAATCACGACGACCAATAATTTTTATGGCGCTTTTTTTGTCGATTCTAGCGCCCACCTGCCTGACCGTAGTCTCTTCCGGTTATTAATCAGCCCCAGTAGTCGCGTTTTGAGAGTTGGCCTACCTATGTTCTGTGGCAAGCAGTACTTTACACAGCCAAGAGCAGCACCGAATTTCTGCACTTATGTGCAGTGAAGCTCTAGCAGCTTTCTCCGAGTAACTGCTATATCTTTTTTATTATTTACACTCGCTTCTTCCCCCATTCCATCGATTGGCAATGTAGTCTTATAGTTTATCCTACTACATTTCATAATGGAGACATTCAGATCATAGAGTCCATGTTTCCATGGTATTGGATAACTTTGTTCAACCTCTAAGTTCGGGACTTCAAAGCTTTATATTGTATGCCTTTCTGTTTTGTAGCTGTTATGTAATTTCTTAATGCATACATAATAATTCAATTCTAGTCAATTGTAATGAATTTACCTTGCACGAAGATTCGCTTAGCTCTTTTCAACCCGCCGTTATAACATTGTTTTATTGAACCCTTTTTTTTTGTACTCGGTTTTTTTCACAAGAACTCTTCTTTTAGTCCGTCCCTTCCAAGCAACAAGGTGACGGCTGTAAGAAAGTTCCAAAAGAGATACCGGTTGCTTGAGATTCTTCCTTATTAATTTATTCTTGTAGCTTTCTAGTCCTATTTTTAGTTTCTCACATGAATTCATTATATTTTTTATTGTCTTTCTTCCAACATTCCATAAAGCGTTGTGGTACGATCAGGCGTTGTTTCGAATGATCTGATGTTGTTGCTTTGTATATCGGACCATAATGTGAACCAGTGCCTTACCATGATGTTGTTAATGATTTTTGTAGTTTCAATTGAAGGTGGTAAAAGATGTATGAAGACGATGATGATGACATGGCTTATGGTGGAGAAGGAGGTGATCAGGAAGTAGATGAAGAAGACAATGAAGAGATTTCGAGTGAGCAATGGCAGGTGAGCGTTTTTCTATAAGATCGTAAAAATGCTGTTACTGATGATAGCATGTTTTAATTCAGGAAGCTTGCTGGGTTGTGATCAGTGCTTATTTTGATGAAAAGGGTCTCGTTCGGCAGCAACTTGACTCGTTTGACGAATTCATTCAAATGAATGTCCAGCGAATTGTTGAGGATTCGCCACCGGTGGAACTACAAGCTGAGGTCCAACATTTTTCTGGTAGGTGTGATTTGAAGAATACTTCTTGAAGGTGCTGGTATATGCTTCTTCTTTAAGGTGATATTGAGAATCCTACTAAGTTTTCTCTGAAGTTTGATCAAATATATCTGTCCAAGCCAACACATTGGGAGAAGGATGGAGCACCGACGCCTATGATGCCTAATGAGGTTCTTCTTTTTTGGCTGCTTTTACAACTTTCCAAGCTTTTTTGTTCAACTCACGTTTCCTCTTGATTAACGATCATATAAGCTAACTTTTAATGTCTCCATCACTTAAGGCACGGCTGCGAAATTTAACCTATTCTTCCCCGCTCTATGTGGACATTACCAAACAAATCCAAAGGGATGATGATGTGACCGAAAGAAAATATGAGAAAGTATTCGTTGGAAAAATTCCAATCATGTTGAGGTGGATTCTTAAATTTTTAGTTCGCTTTCATTGTGTAGGTTTACTTTTGTACTTTCAGATCGAGTTATTGCATGCTGTCCAATATGTCTGATCGAGATCTCACTGAGTTGAATGAATGTCCTCTAGATCCAGGAGGCTACTTCGTGATCAACGGCTCTGAAAAGGTTAATTAGGAAATAAACTCATTCTTGCAGCTAAACAGGGGGAAAAGTGTTATGACGTTGAAAAATGCAAGAATCTTCGTGCATCCCCGAAACATCACTTGTCTCGAGCCAGTATTTGCTAAAAGTTATACCTTTTCTGTTCAGATTAATGATACACCACTGTTTGAAGTCAAAAAATTAAAGCTTGGTATTTTCAACACAATCATGGAGTCAAAAAGAGTCCTGGATTTCTCAAATCCAGACGGATCAAATAATCGATCTTCATTTGTAGAGGGCAGCTTCCTTTTTGTTTGAATTCAAGTACTTTGGCTGATGGCTACGAGTGCAGACTTATGTTGTTATGTGTTCGCAGTGAAGTGGACTATTCAACAATGCTCTTTATTATAATGTTGGGTCAGAGCGGGCTCATAGAACGCGAGAGCAATCCTTGTCCAAGTTCATGTGGTGCGGGTTCTGGCCCACAAGTTGCACTTTGCCGTCTCCTTCATCTTATCAGAAGGTTTATCAGATTTTGTACAGAAGCTAACTTTCATAGAGCGGTCATTCATTTTTTTTTTCGACTTTCCCTGCTTACTTCATACTTCTGCGTTGCGTTACACTGCAGTAGAATGCGGTGTCGCGTAGCACGGTAGCATATATGGTGTTATCCGTTTGTTCTGGGTCGCAGCTCGGGGCTCGCGTCTAACAATCAGTTTCTGGTAATGATTCGCTTGGATAGCAGAGAACGTCGTTTGTAAGATCGATACCCTGGTACTCATCCTCACCCACTACGAGTATTTAGAGATAGAATTCAACTGCTACGCAACGCGATGCGATTGGGCATGACTAGTCTAGAATTAATGAAGCGCTTTGTTAACTCTAGCATAGTTATGCTGGAGGTTACTTTGTTCATTCAGGTCCTAATTGCTCAAGAGAAAATGGCAACTAATACAGTTTATGTGTTCTCAATGAAAGACGGCAAATATGCGTTCAAGACAGAGTGCAGGTCTTGCCTTGAAAACTCAAGGTAGGCTGGTGCTATCGTCGTTGGATTTTTATCACTGTCCATTGAACGGAACATTTGTCTGTTTTCTAGTCGTCCAACATCAACCATGTGGGTGAACATGATGGCTCGCAGTGGAGGAGGTGCTAAAAAGACGGCGATGGGTCAACGTATTATAGCTATTCTTCCTTATATAAAACAGGTACTGTTGAATATGGGAAAAATAATTGAATTAGTTCTTATTGGTTCGTTCAGGAGATTCCGGTAATGATAGTGTTTCGTGCGCTTGGATTTGTCTCGGATCGTGACATCCTTGAACACATTATCTATGATTTTGAAGATCCAGAAATGATGGAAATGGTTAAGCCATCATTGGATGAGGCTTTTGTCATCCAGGTGAGAACTGCCAGATAAACCTTAGTTTCTTCACTCATTCTTATTCTTGGATTGATATTATAGTCGTAAAGTGATGATCTTAATCGTTGATCATTCACGACTCAGACACGAAAAGTTGGTGACTGAAATTACAGTACCGTTCAAAAAGAAATCACCTCGAACCTTTTTTGCCATAACTCATCTCGAACTCAAACTTTTTACCTGATTTTTTGACAGCACACTTTTCAAACATTACCGACTCTCCTCCGATGCAGAACTGGTGGTAGCTCACTTCTGGCCAAGTAGGTGAATTTTTTTTCAAAAATCTTGCAAAAGGGATATGTTCTCTAGGCAGGTTTCATTGTGTTTTTCGAGCCTAGATATTTTGGTGATTCTTCAATTCTGTTAGCTGATCGCTCTCAGTGAAGAGACAGAACTCTGGCTCTCGCTTTCTGACCGTGCAGCAGCTCTCCGCCATTGCCACGGGCAGTAAGCAGGAATTGACCCATACTCAACATCCAAGGCTGTTTGCTGTACCAATTTCTACGATTACGAAGGCTATCAGAGGTATTGAGTCTCTCATAGGCCCAATCAAGCGAGCCAGCTCGGAAAGGTTACGGATTGCCGCTCCTGAGGACGATAGGAAGATCATTTGTGCATCGGCTCAAGATCCCAGACGAGCATCTTCCGATATATTGGCCGAAATATCGGCGACGGCGAGGTCGCTACCATCTAGAGGTACCATCAACAGACGCCTATGGGTTGCTGGAATGTATGGAGGAAGTCCTGTCAAAAATATGTGGATCTCTGAAAGAACAGACGAGCTCGACTTTAATGGGCGCGTGACCACCTTCACTGGACCTTCAACCAATGACGCGAAGTCATCTAGAGCGACTAGTCGAAGATTGCTTGGCTTGGTACACTTGGGTTTCGTTCGTAGTCGACATTTCAAAGCAGAAGTTCCGACCCCAAGTACCATTTGACAACTCCCTGGCAGGGTGCCGGCTCAGTATTGTTTTGGGGATGGTCTCCGAGTCTAGGCATGGGGTCCATGCACCATATTCTCACCACTACGGCCCAGCAAATGTACGTAGACATTTTGGAGATATCCATGCTACCTTTCTCTCGTCCTGTGCACGGAAGAAAAATAAATTTTCAGCGAGATAAAGACCCCGGACACAGATCTAGAAGGGGCGCATGAGTGGTTGACTCATCGGGAAATTCGATGCCTTGACTCACCCAGCCAATCACCTGACCTGAAAATCAGTGGACCCTCGTGGTAAGAACTCAAGAAAGTGACAGCTGATAAAGCAGTCACAATTGCTGCTCAGAACTTTGACTTATTTGAAGAAGAATAGAAGGAAATCGATGAGTGCCTGATCGACAAGTTGGTCGAGTTAATGCCACCCATATGCCAAGCCGTCATCGATGCCAACGGCTTCACTAAAGAGTATCAGAATAGTAGTTAGTTGGGTTTCAATCTCATGATGATAGCGTTCAAGTCAAGTGATTTATTTCAAATTATTGAAACTGATGTTATTTTGTGCTATTCAGAAAAAATTTGAAAAGTGGCCTTTTAAACGGAATAAAAAGGAGTTTCGTGAGATTCGTGATGTAGACATTGAATATCATTACTGTTGACAACATATCAAAAAATCAGTCAAAAACATTGAGTTCGAGATAAGTTATGGCAAAAAAGGTTCGAGGTGATTTCTTTTTGAACGGTACTGTACATTGGTCTGCTTTTGGTCGGTTTTTCGAGATATCATACCATAAACCAAACAATAAACAAGGCAAGGGAAAGGAAATCAAATCAAACCAACGTAGCAGACATTTGCCTTTCTAGTCGATTCCTAATTTTATCAGCATTCACACTGTGGTTCCCACTCTCTTTCACGATGAACATCGGGAGACAATAGCGTAGAATACGCTCGAGCTGACGTGAAGCTATTGTTATGCTCATTTAATACACTACTCCCAGCCCCTTCATGTGAGGAGGCACTCTTATTCAAGCCAAAAGTGGATAGCTCCGTTTTGACAGCGTCCTTTCTATTCAGCAGCCTTTACTGAACGCGTTACTTTGAGGAGCTTAATCCAGCAGAATCGCTCACTTAAAAAAAAGAAGCCGAATCTGAAAACCAGGCAATAGACTGATTACTAGAAAGTGGAAAGAAGACCAGCTCAAACTATGAGCGAGTGTAATGTTCAGCTTCATGAAAAGTAGGCTTGAACCATTCGAGTGACTCGGTCCATTCCTTCAGATTTTCTTCCCGTCGCATGTAATCCTGTATGTACATATGCACGTAATTCATCACAACAGTGTCTCGCTTTGTTTTCAGGAACAGAATGTCGCTCTCAACTTCATCGGTGCACGTGGAGCAAAGCCTGGTGTAACAAAAGAACAACGTATCAAGTATGCCAAAGAAATTCTGCAGAAAGAACTGCTTCCTCATGTTGGAGTGTCGGATTTCTGTGAAACGAAGAAGGCGGTATGTGAACTTGTTTTTTTTCATTTTCACAACTATTTTTGTTCTTCAGTATTTCATTGGTTATATGGTACATCGGCTGCTCCTAGCCGCATTGGGACGCCGAGAGCTGGATGATCGTGATCACATAGGAAATAAACGGCTGGATCTGGCTGGCCCTCTTCTAGCGTTTTTGTTCCGAGCGCTGTTCAGAAATCTTTTGAAAGAGGTACGAGAATTTTTCTTTAATCCGTGCCGCTATTTCAACGTTGTTTACCTTTCAGATGCGACTCACAGCACAAAAGTACATCAACAAAAATGGTGACTTCTCACTTGACGTCTGTGTGAAAACGTCAACCATAACTCGTGGGCTGGCCTATTCGCTTGCTACTGGAAATTGGGGTGATCAGAAGAAGGCTCACCAGTCAAGAGCTGGAGTATCGCAGGTTTTTCACTTTTTTTTGGGTTGAGAAGCACATTAGATCACTCATTGTGTTCCTTGCTTTGGATGTGTATTTTCAATGAAAATCCGTTTGTAGGTATTGAATCGACTCACGTACACAGCCACTCTTTCTCACCTACGAAGAGCTAACTCTCCCATTGGAAGGGAAGGAAAGCTCGCGAAACCCAGGCAACTTCATAATACACAATGGGGAATGGTTAGATTTCGAACATAAGCATAGCATAGTTCCCCTTCCACTGCCTAGAATTAAGGTATGTCCTGCTGAAACTCCCGAAGGTCAAGCTGTCGGCTTGGTGAAAAATCTCGCGCTCATGGCCTATATTTCTGTTGGTTCGTTACCTGAGCCTATCCTGGAGTTTCTCGAAGAGTGGTCAATGGAAAATCTCGAAGGTATTGTTGCAATTACAGATGCAGCCTCTTCCGTTGCATGCCGCACAATATGTGCCATCCTCATTCTTTTTCTTCCAGTACACTACATGGCAGTAGATAGTTTCATACTGTTTAGAGGTGGCACCTTCTTCGATCGCTGATGCGACAAAGATCTTTGTAAACGGCGCATGGGTTGGAATCCATCGCGATCCGGAACATCTCATGACAACTTTGAAGAAGCTTCGTCGACAAATGGATATCATCGTATCGGAAGTATGTGTTTGGTTAATTGTATTAGAGGTTGGCACCATATCTTCTGTTTCCACCTTAGGTGTCGATGGTTCGAGACATAAGAGATCGAGAAATACGAATTTACACTGATGCTGGCCGAGTTTGTCGACCTCTCCTCATCGTTGAAAAACAAAAGTTGGCTTTAAAAAAGCGTCATATCGACAAACTAAAGGTAAAAAGAAAAAGCGGTTTGATGCTTAGTGGTAGAGATTCAATGCTTTGTCATACTTACAGGAGAGAGAGTCCGGTAGTAATTACAGTTGGTCTGATCTCGTTGGTGGTGGAGTCGTGGAATTGATCGACGCCATGGAAGAAGGTTAGCGAATACCAAAATCGTTCCCCTTTGACTGAAGATATTGAAAAGAGGCTTCCATCCAAAAACCACTTTTTGAAGAGACTGTCATGCTTGCTATGATGCCTGAAGATCTAAAGGCTGGAGGTTACTGCGACACCTATACGCACTGTGAGATCCATCCAGCGATGATACTCGGTGTTTGCGCATCGATCATTCCATTTCCTGATCATAATCAAAGCCCGAGAAACACATACCAAGTAAGTTTTTCACGCTTATACGGACCTCTTTTGCATTTATGTAATGACCATTACATTCTCTGTGTATGCGTTTCATTCCAGAGTGCTATGGGTAAACAAGCTATGGGTGTATATACAACAAACTTCCATGTGCGAATGGACACTCTTGCGCATGTGCTCTACTATCCGCAGAAGCCTCTTGTTACCACGAGATCTATGGAATATTTAAGGTATTAGGGAAAAAGGGGCGCATGTTTTCAATTCTTTGACTTACATTATTAAGCTTTTAATGTCATACTGATTATCACAGATTTAATGAACTTCCGGCTGGTATCAATGCCATTGTTGCAATTCTTTCATACTCTGGTTACAATCAAGAAGATTCTGTGATTATGAACCAGTCTGCGATAGACAGAGGCCTTTTCAGATCGGTTGGTGGTCACTGGTATGGCGTTGTTCTTTGATTGCTTACATTTTTGCAATTCTAGGTTTTCTACCGCTCTTATCGAGATCAAGAGGCAAACTTGGATGGTGCCAATGAAGAACTCATTGAGAAGCCAACACGAGACAAATGTTCCGGAATGCGGCATTCTCTTTACGATAAGGCGTGTCTTTTGAGCTTTCAGAAACTGAAAACTCCCTACATATCCCGACTTGATGTTGTTGTTGTTAGCTGCCCTGTACTGCACAACAACATGTTCGAGTCCCAGCCGGGGTTGAAGTCTTGCCCACAACTCGCTGACCTTGTGAGATTTCCGTACTGACTATTTTAGCTCGACGACGACGGAATTATTTCACCTGGAATGCGTGTTTCTGGTGACGACGTTATTATCGGGAAAACTGTGGCTCTTCCCGAAGTTGTGAGTCTTCCCAGTGCTGCTTGTTGTAGTACATTGAGTTGTAGCTACAGACTGTGGGTACTACGCAAATATTCAGGATGACGATCTGGATGCAAGCAGTAAAAAGTACACGAAGCGTGATGCATCAACATTCCTCCGAAGCTCTGAGACAGGCATCATTGATCAGGTACTGAATTGGCGGAAGTTTCCAAGATAGCTCGCTGTTTCTAAATAGCTTCTTTTGAGGTGATGGTATCCTTGAACACTGATGGTAACAAATTCGTAAAAATTCGTGTGCGCTCGGTGAGGTTGCCACAGATTGGCGACAAATTCGCATCACGCCATGGTCAAAAAGGTACCATGGGTATTATGTACAGACAGGTACGTCTCCCATATGGTCGGAAATTTATGTTATTAACATTTTTGAGAACTGTGACCGTATTCGAGTTGATTGTACCCACCATTACTGTATTTGACTTAAATTTATTATCTTAGTGGTGTTGTGAACGCGTATGTGGTCTGTGCGATGGCTTGTGTTGACCACCCACATACGAGTTCAGGGCTTTCGTTATCGCAGACTAGTCTGGTACCAATTAACCAACCCCAGAGGGATGGAAGGCTTGGTTGGCTCAGGTGTATCTTAGAATAACTCGGAATTCGTTCCCCGTGCCTTCGTATGAGACTGCACCATTTGGCACTTCAACTGTCCCTGTTATTGCTTTATAAGGTCACAGAATAGTCCACAATTAGCTCAATTAATTGAGAGTTCTTTGGGAACACAGAACTTGTGCCTTCACGACATGCTTATACCTTTGTTTTCACTGTGTAAGGTTCTTCTCGTATAAAATCAAGTGGTATATACAGTAACTTTACAGGAAGACATGCCATTTACTTGTGAGGGACTAACACCGGATATTATCATTAATCCTCACGCTGTACCATCTCGTATGACTATTGGTCACTTGATTGAATGTTTGCAAGGCAAGGTGAGTCGTGGCTCTATGGTTCATTGAACATTTCGTACTCCAGTTCTTCATTGTTAGCATTATCATTATTTAGCTATCGGCCAATAAGGGCGAAATTGGTGACGCAACTCCGTTTAACGATACAGTAAACGTACAGAAAATCAGTAATTTATTGCAAGAATACGGGTATCATTTGAGAGGGAATGAAGTAATGTATAACGGACATACTGGAGTGAAGCTTACTACGCAGGTTTGTGCTTTCGAATCATTTTCAAATACTTCCACTCAACCATGGCAAAATACTCATTATATCAGATCTTCTTTGGACCGACATATTACCAACGATTGAAGCATATGGTAGACGACAAAATTCATTCACGAGCAAGAGGGCCGATACAGATGATGAATAGGCAGCCTATGGAAGGACGAGCAAGGTTGGGTAACTTGCAGATTTGATAACTTGTCGTTTTCCGTGCTCTCGTGTTCTGCGTCTAGGTATTCGTTTAGAGCAAAATCTTGAAACAAGTTGTGGGAGAGAGTATTTCATATTCATACTTATATTTAGTAGAATGTAGTAATTTGTTTTGACTTTATGTTTTGTTAGCTGCTGTTTATCGCCGCAGTACGCGAAGCGAAAGTGTGCACGGTGTCCGCATAGCACAAATAGGGGTTCGAATCACGTCAGATGCCGAAGTTTTGCTCACAGAGTGCTGTATTTTTCGGCCGCCACAGGGTTCTACTCACATTCTTTTTCTGATTAAATTTCGGAAATTAGGACTCATCTGAGCGCTAATGGCACGCGCGTCACTGGGAATAATTCCGAAATCGAGTCTGTTTAAGTGGATTATCCGTGGTTCTCAGAACAGCACTTGTAAAAAGTACAAAGATCGAAATTGATGAGCGTTGTTCACCAACTACAGAAAATTACATTTCAATTTATATAATAACAATACCGAATTGGAAACTTTGCTGGACTCTGCTTAACTCTTTAACGAAACGATTACCTGTTATAAAACCCACTCCCGAAGGACGGTTCATCCGTCTAGTTTTTGAAATCTCTGAAAAATTCTACTTCCCCTCAAATGCTTCTACTCAATAAAGCCTGCTGGAGTACTTGACGACTGCCTTCGTTGTTAACGCAACAAATTTTGGGCTTTCTTCAGGGATGGTGGATTGCGTTTTGGTGAAATGGAGCGAGATTGTCAAATCTCTCACGGAGCAGCACAGTTCCTTCGGGAGCGTCTCTTCGAGGTGTCTGACCCGTACCACGTGTACACGTGCAATAATTGTGGCCTTATTGTCGTTGCCAATCTCCGAACGAACAGTTTTGAATGCAAGGTAATAGATGTTTATTGCGTTGTTTATTGTTTATTGCGACCTTTTCAATTCTTTGTAAATATGGGACATTTAAGGCTTGCCGAAATAAAACACAGGTATCGGCTGTTCGTATACCTTACGCCTGTAAACTGTTGTTCCAAGAGCTGATGTCGATGTCAATCGCACCCCGGCTCATGGTGGATGCTTAACCCGTCGCCTTACAATTTCTATTGTTGGCTGGTGTACTGTATCTCAAAATGGTTGGAAGGTCTTGTTCATCATTGTTTTGTTGATTTTGTTGCTGTAACACAGTGAGACACATTGTCACGGTTATTGTCCTCTTTATGATCATTGATAAATATCAAAAACATAAATTGAATTCTGCATCACATTTAATTTGAAGTAAGTGACTGGATCATAGTTTAGTTTAAAGCTTGAAAACACTAGGATTCATAACTGACAGGGTAGTCTTCTACGTGGAGTTCATCTCACTGCTATGTGTACTGAATTTGCTGCCTTCCATGCTTTTGATGGTTGAGTGTGGATCACTTCCGCTCAGCTGTTCCATGTCTGATCTGTCGCTCATCTTTTGACTACCACTCTTCTCGGGATCCGTTCGCGACTGTTCTGTCTTGTGCGGATAGAGAACGTAATGCTGGGTGATGAAAAGAATGTCAAAGAGTGACGAAACGAGGCCGAGACCAAACTTGACGGGATTTCCATAGAACGCCGACCATTCGGATACATTCCAGCACTGCAAAACCATTTGAAGAATATCAAGACAGCCTCCAGTGAAGTCAAGCAGTACGTTTCCGATCGACCAGCCGACCGTGCTTTTCCTTCGAAAATTCAGCAAGGCCTGTAAATGAGAAAAAGCTAAGGAGTCACACTGGTTCAGAGACGAGATGGATAAAGTTAGTTGGCGCATTCATATAATTGCTCGATAGAAATGAGTCGAAGTAGTAAGCATGTAGCCTTCTGCACTGAACAGTAGGAATTCTTTTTTGTATAATCCTATTTTCAAAAGGCTTCGTTACTGGCAGTGCTACATCCTTCAGAAATTAGTCTTTACTCGGTTCTATTCTCCAGTGAAGTTCTTATTTGAAAAAAGGTGTTCAGCACAGAGGACGACATTCAGGCTGAAAAATCACCCACGCACATTTATTCCGCTACCACTTTGAAACCTAACGTGGAGGCTTCGTTTCCACCCTTTTCTTACTAAAACAACCGGTTTGTCTGGCTTACCTGTGGTATGTACTTGAGCAATGTTACTGCCATTTTGATGTATGATAAGCTGGTGACAAATTGTAGCATGTTCATGAAGCCGAGAAAGGTGACGACTCCTGCCCCACAGGCTGCTGCGAACATGAAAACTGTGATGGATATACATACGTATGAAACCCGTTGAGCACCTCGCTGGAATACACGAAAATGCATTATCGCTGAGACCACTGGATATCATTCTAACCTCGTAGATAAAACATTGAGCGGCAGTTAGGACACACGCGAACAGTGCGTGTGTAGCGAAGAATACGTCGTTGATCAGCACTGGAATCGGACTGTGCGGATGTGCCTCTTCGTATATCCTCTGAAGTGGAAGGTTTGACCTTCAGAACAATGAACTCACTATAGCCTCAATATTTACACAGACAAAGCTCGGTCAAAAACGTTAGTGATGTATTGGTTGGAAAAAGCGCAAATGCCTACGAAAATCTTAAAGGATGCGCCCTGCATTAGACTCCCATTCAAAATGGTAGGAGGTACGAACGCGTATTTGACCTATGTAATGACCTGTAGTTTGAAGCCGATGAACTAGTCGGCGAGTTTATCCTCCCAGAGGGACCTGGTGCCAATTACCTCAGAAGGTCAGAAGGCTGATTTGGCCTAGGCGGATATTTGAGTTGTGATAAGGAATTCGAACACGGACCATCTGTGTGTGGTAATAATGCGTATAACTAGCCACTGCACCACCTCGGCCTTTACGAGAGATGTTCTCGGGGTGGAATCCCTCCTAAGCAGACCGAGAACCCCAACAACCGGTCTCTGTCATGTGTTCATTATCATATGCGTTACTGCCCCCCCCCCCCTAACTTATCCAGGTTTCCCACGGTTACTCTAGGTTTTCCGATGGATAGGCTCCCAATTCGAATAGTACACATTTTTGCTACGTAAGGCGGTAGCGCTCTAGGCCCCTCCCTAATGTTGCCATAAGGTAAGCCACTTTCGTTTACTGTCTCACTTTGATATGAATATTTGTCAACTAGTGTAAAGGAAGCTGGATAAATAAGATACCTGTACGTTCGAGTCGAAGAAAAGGAATAGGTTGTAGATCGAATACGCAGAGAATCCGACGATGTTCAGAACCAAGAAGTCGAAATTGAGGCCGACCACACTGCAAAACGCAGAATTTCTCTACTGGCACTGTAGCACCCATTACTGTAGTCGCAGACCTTTTTCTTTGATAGTTCAAAACTATCTGAGGGTAGAATGAAACACTCCATGCAGTAAAGTACGACCATCCAACAATCATCACCAGAGCATTCACCAGTGATGACTTCAGCACAGTCACACTCATGTAGAAGTCCTTGAGCCTGTAAGAGAATGAAGTCGTCCGGAATCAAACACATTTAGTGAACACAGCAGTACTCACAGTGCTGGGCAGTCATCGTGATTGGCTGAGCTACAGTTATAAGGTTTGAGTTCCATATCACTTGTGACTTGCCGGCCTTGAAGCCGCACAGTCCCTTTCTGCGTTTTCGCCTCAAACTTCAACGGGCTTAGAACATCCACATACGGCTGCTGTTCAAAATGAATTTCAGTGACATCCTTCAGGTGTACTCTGAAACGGTCAGGCATTGTGAGAATCAGCAATTGTCCTTCGTGAGCCAGTGATCTTCTCCATCTTGCTATCTCTCTTATTCATAATCCAGTAACGTGTAGTGTAGGTTTGTCGGTTTGTCTGTCTGTCCGCCAGTGAAAGCAATGATTACGGTAAAGGTGGTGATATGGAAACCCAGCTCTACTCTACATTTACTTCTTATAAATGAAGCAGTAAACTGACGGGTAGGTTGATGGAGTAGAGTGAATACTTCGGAGTGAGGTGAGCAATGTGGAGTGCAGTGGAGAATTCAAAACTGCGATTCCGATCTGTACTGGCATCGTGCCATGTCTGTCTATACAAAAATCCAAGGTGATAACGTCGTTGGGAGGCCTCAACATTGAGCGCTAAAGCGCAGATAAAGAGGTTGGGCCATAATTGTGTTCAAGAACATTTCTTGGCCGAGAATATACAGTTTTTTAACCTAAGCTTAAGGACAGGGGAAGCACGGGGTTGGGTGAGTATATTGAATATTTAACTCATATCCCATCCTAGCTTTTTGCTCGAGTGAATGATCTTACCCCCACCCCAGCGCTTCTACCCATTCTGAGGCTCAGGTTAAGATTATATCAAACGAACTACTTTCGCCAGGAACCGTTTTTGAGCACAGGTGAAGTCAGCTACTTTTCCTTCTCTGCAGTCTTGCTCTCAGTGTTGGATAAAAACAATTCCCCTTTCTCCTCTCTTACTACCTTTTTCAACTGCTTTGAAAAGTAAGGAATGGGGCCTGGCGTAAGCCGGGCGACCCGACTGGTAATATATACTACAAAACCAACAGTTAAGGTTCCTATCGATCCTTTGTTCCCTGAGAGGTTGTGTTGAAAAGCAGTTCCCACGACGATTGCTGACATGAAGCTATCTGTCACTTAAGCGAGTTCCATAGATCAGATCGGCTCAACAGCATTTTTCGAGTGGGCTCGGTATGGAAGGATCATCATGAAAACTGTTTTCACCTAGGCAAGAAATGGTCCCTCGCTTTCCCTTCTACAGAGGGCATTCCCTTCTGAATCAATGCTGGGAAACTGGGTTCGAAACCCTGCTTTCCAGCATCCAATCTGTTTAAGGATATCGCTAAAATCGCGGCTTGAAGCTAAGCAAATGGGCACGAGGGAAGCTCATCTTAGCTGAGCGATGATGCCCATTACGAGCTCCACAGTCTTCAGATCAACCCTGTGCCTAAGAGAAAGCTCGAAATGTGTATGACAGAATGTTTAACTGAAACCCACTTGCTATTGATATCATAAGTTTCGGGAACACCTAAAAAGACTGTCAGCAGTGCTGGGTCAACACTGCTCTGCAGGGTCATGCTGGAAGTCACGAGAGCTAGCAGAAGGATGGAGTGGTATAATCGGAGCGTCATCCTGAAAAGTATGAATGGTTACTTAGATGATATTGTGATTCAAAGCTTTAAAACGATGCGTTCTGATATATTGAAAATAAGTTTCAGGTTAAAGATAAAGGCTACTGTCAATTGACGTAGGAACTGAAAAGGCCCAGAGCACCGCAGATCAAGAGCGAAACGTCACTGGAGTCCCGTGTTAGGTAGGCCCGAGAGGTCTTGATGGTTGACTTCAACTGTTGAGAATAAATTGAAGGGACCGTTTTTCCTACTTGTAGTCCAACTGGCATGCGAAAAATAGGAGGTCACAACTGTATCTCGAACCAGGTGTACCGTGTGTCTTGGACCATCAGTACCAGTGTACTAGTGTATAAAGCTAGAGATGCAGAGAATAAACGGTTGAGGCTAAGGTATTCTTTCGTTGATCGATCTCGTTCAGGGATGCGCCCTGATTTGAATTTCTACTCAGAGGCGTAATGGGGTTTGAATATTCATACAGTCCATATAATGAGCTACCGTAGCCAAACAGTCCAAGTCAGTGTTTCCTTCCTTTTAGACGAGCTACTGCTACTAATTGATATATGTCGAGGGGTGTATGTCGTTTTGCGCGATCCGTGCCCGCACCGCCCATACGTCTCGGTTTGCGAGCTGGACAACTCGCCCAGTTGATCGAGCAACCCGTTAACCATCCAGCTGATAGAAGCCCGATCGATGACGCCACACTGATAGGCAGAATACAAGTGGGTCCACAATGAGGCGTCTAATAGTAGCGGCTCATCGATTGGGCTGGATAGGCAGTGGGTTGTCCGATCACTGGACGAGTTGTACAGCTCGCAAGCTGCGTCGAATGGGAGGCGCGATGGGAGGGATTGCGCCAAGTGACCGCCTCACTTCTCGAGGTTGTTAGTGGCTTCGTTAGCCTGGATGTCTCTCAGTGGAGAATCTGATCCCGGACTATCCGTGTGGTACTGGACCACTTGGCCTTATGCCACCCCCATTCCTGCTATTGCTACATAAAATTGTATAGAAGTTCGTATTCAAAATTGCCTTGATTACAACTTGTTTTGATTTGATGTTTTGTTGACTTCGTCATTTGGCCAAAGTACACAGAGCGAAAGTCTCGCAAGGTTGGCGATTTGTGGGCTAAACTCCAGTCTCGGACGGGACTCGAGCCCGTACTTGAGCTTTCCGAGCACCATGCTCTATCCCTTACACTACCGAGACACCGCCATCGACAGTACAGAAAGATCCTGCCGTGGTCGACACTTTCTGTACTGTCTGGACAAAGACTGCTCGATATGAAGCCTTTACTGCGACACTCAAAGGCAATAAAGTACCATCGAACTAGAGCTTATGTAGGGCTCATCGGAATTCAGAATCTCTTCTGTTTGAGCTATATTTCTTAGAAATTGAGAGTATATGAAGTATGTTTGGGTGGGTGAATAATCATTCTGTTTGAATGATTCATGGCGAAATTAGCTAGAGAGCTAAATCATGATTCTGGTACAGAAGGCACATGTGAGTGCTGATAGGCTATGGCATGTAAGCCATTACGAAGGCTAGAACAAGGGGGATCTCGATAGTGTAAGGGACAGAGCACTGTGCCCAGGAAGCACAAGTACGAGTTCGAGTTCCGTCTGATACTGAAGTTTTGCCCATAATTCGCAAACATTGTACGCCTTGATTATGTTATTAGGTCATCTAAGACACAAAATTGTACTCGGAGAGGCGAACGGGGCTAACAAAAATGCAGATTTTTTAACAGAACAGCTTTTTAACAGCTAACGGACTTGGAAGATTGTTCTTGGGATGTTTCGGGAGTTCACAAAAGGACAAGCCTTATCAACTCTAACCATAAGTTCCTTCTGCGATAACCGGAAAGCATTAGCCGCCATGCACTGATACTAATGTAAACCAGTGCTCGGATCTGCCTGTTTGGCTGTCTGCCACGAAATTTGATATTACCTAAAGAAGCACCTGTGGAGGTATGGGCAAGTTCGGAATGGGTTGGGCGTAGGGGACATATACAGAATACATACGAGCTGTGAGCTCGAAGGAGCTCCGCCCATGGGGAGAAGGACATGCGTACGAGTAGACGGTGCCAAGACAAAAACTTCTTGATTTGTTTCATAACAGGCCAGACGTCGGAAAAAAGAACAAAGTTGAGGGATGGATCGACAAATGAAATGAAGTAGATCTCCTTGCGGTGGAAGAAACGTTCTCACAGTGGGCGGTGCTTTCTGATTAAATTCATAATTCGATTTCACGAAAGGCTGGAAAAAACAGAAGGGGCGGGAGAGGTGGCTATAGAAGGATTGTGTTTAGATTAAAGGTGGCGGGGTCAAGATCGAAAATACATCACTCTGTTCAAAGGAATTCAAGAATCAAGAAAAGGGGCATAAAGACTGGTGAAGTGATAATTGTCAAGCTTTCATGATGAGTGGGGCTAAGATCAAAAATGTACAACTCTGTCCGAAAAGCTTGGGAACGTTCCAGAATCGTTCTATATGAAGTCATCAGCGTTACTTTCTGCTTATGGACTCATCATCATAAAGAATGTGAAGAATTCGCTTCTATCTGTCTATCTGTCTGTAATGAAATTCTGTACTACTTGAAAAAGCATCTGAAGAGGTCGGGTCAAGTTCGGGATGGAGGAGGGAAGGGAGAGTGGGGGAGAGGGGGGGGGGGGAGGAGGACAAGGTGAGGACAAGGGCGAGCTCAACAGAGCAGATATGAATGTGGAACCTCGCTTATAGGTAGGCGGTGTTGTGAAAAGCTTCGCAATTTTGTCTCAAAAAGCCCAAACCAAACACCGAAAAATTGGATAAAGGCTAAGAAATGGTCAGCAGTTAGGACGCAGGAAGTTCAACCAAGGTGGACGGAGCTTGCTGGGAATGAGCGGCACTCTTTACATAATCTCGCAACTCCCCACAGCCTCCAAGCAGTAGTGGAACAGCGTCAAAAAATTCATGACTCTGTTGGATGTGTTCTTCGTTGAGCGCATTCGTTAGTATGCGTGCGGAGCCCCACTGGTCAAATATAAGGAGGCTCCAAAAAAGGTGTGAATTCAGCCTCACAAAATTTCTCATATTCAATTGTGCTCCTTTCGATTCATTGAAGGCAATGCTTGGGTTGAAAGCATATTTGGTAACGTTGAGGTTTCATTTGCAGCATAATTTCCTCTTCTGAGATTCTTTTTACTTCTTTTCAGCACAATGGGGAGTAATTAGATGACCACATTAGCGCCCAGTTTCTTTTTTCTTATTATTTTCTTCATTCATTTGATACATTGATGAAAGTGGAACGTCCTTTATCCTTAATGTTCGTCCCCTGTAGACCTGTTCAAAGTATTTCTCTAGAAGAGAAAGTGAAACCATCGATTATATAATCATGGTATGGAGGGAATATCAAGAATATGACCTATGAACGTTTGGCATGCGCCATTGATGACTTTGAACTTCTTCAAGCTGTTGTGTAATCTTTTTTTTGCTGAAGCAACGTCAGAGTACCTGATGGACAGATGATCATGCTCCATCTTTCAAAGAGACATGAAAAGATATCATGCTAGAGAACTTGGAGAAGATCGCAATTCCTCTGAGGGCTTGAGAATTTCGGTACTTCTAAAGAGAATAGCCTCTTAACTTTTCGAAGTCACCGAATGGGGATAGTCAGGATGACCGTCACGCCCCTTGCGCGCGACTTATCTTAGTTAGCTGTCTCACTGCAACCACTGAATGTGGTGGTATAGTGGCAAATGGCGCACTATCGCGCACGGATGGTCACGGGATCGAATCCCGGATCGACATTCCCGGATCCCGGTACTAGATTCGTCTGGACACTGATTTGTACAGCAGTTGGCCACCGGAAAAATTGTTAAGGGCACATACGTCAGAGCTCATCAAAGCCCGAAGACTTTATGCTCTTATCTTTTTAATGTCGTTTTATAAATTACAAAGCTTACTGACTGAATACACCAATTTTTACTGACTTTTATGGTGGATTTACCAACCATTTAAGTTATAACTCAGTCAGTAATGGCTAACGGCTGGCGGGATTTGTGGATTCTTTCGGGACTTATGCTTATGTTATACATGGCTTACTTATGATTTACTTACCCATGCTTTGTTATTTTTTAGTTGCTTATGCTTAGTCCTTTCAGATGTAATGGCATGCATCCTTTTCTTTTCCCCATTCATCGGATAAAACGGAAACGAACAAAAGGGAGTATCTGTGTAAAGTTCCCCGGTAAAGGGAAGGAGCCGTTTGGTTGGGAGAGGCGGGGAGTAGGGGCTTGACTCAGATCGGCATGTGTCACGATGTTTCAGAGAAAAATTTGTGTGATAATGTGACATACAATTGATGCATAGTTCTAACAAATGAATTCGTATCGGAAGTATTGCCTATGGAAATCGGACTCTCTCATAAACAACGTGGGGTAGAGTGAAAAATGCTTTCCGGAGTGGGATGCGAATGGACATGCGAGAAGTGACTGATCATGGTGAAAAATCATCATGTCACAGCGAAACTGACTTTTAGATAACAACACGTCGAGTATAAATGCAAAACTTCGAGGTGGGAAGATTGCAATCGAAGGTCTGGAGTCGATCAGACGTATACTTATACCTATTATTTTTTTCGACCAATGCTATCAAAATACGCGAATTCTCGCTCGCCTCCTGTGATTGAGTACATAGGTTTTCTGGACCAGAACAGTGCAATAGTGGCGAACAAAACGTGCAAATCGGCATATTTAGAGGGACGTGAAGCTTAGAAAAAGTAATAAAATTAGGGGGTAGGCGAGAAGTGACAAAAAATGCATGGAGTATTAGGACGAGCCGTCTAAGTGTGCGTGTCATTGCCTACAGCAGGCTCCACTAAGCTGCTCGTGAGCAACGTGTGCATCCCGATGCGATCAGTGCAACCCCCACTGCTTCTACGACGCCGTGAGAACTCGTCCGCCTCGGGTGTGTACGTCGGCTGAGCCGGTCTTGGGGCTCCAATTTATGCCCTGTCTAGGCCGTTTTCCAATTCTGGTAGCGTCCCTTGAGCTACTCTTGGGGGTTCCAGGTTCATCCCAGGGAACGATCTTGTAAACCATTACTATCGTGATAAGTGGGTGAGATAAGAAAGGATAGGTACCTCCATTTATAAAAAGATGCCTTTTTTTACCGTGATCCATGATGTGCCACTCTTACGGTGTTGTTTGATTAGGCGGCCATTATAAACATTACTTGCGAGAAAAGCTTTAGTAACCCTTTTGTATTCCACATGACCTGCTCTTAATACTGCTAGATGAAATGGTCGTTCCCCACATCATCCTTACCACCTTCACAAACATTCAGTAACACCTCCAAACCAAAGGCGCCTATACTTCTTCTAGAAGTCTGCATTCGATGCTTGCTCAGGAATCTTGCACATTGCCTTCACATAAAACGTTGGCTTTACAAATTCGTATAGCGCGACAACAGATGAACTTTTGCTCTGTCGTGAGCAGCTGATCTTGGATTTTCTGCGTAAGACTCTTCTGACGACGTCCATCACAAAAGTTTCAGAATATGTTTTTCATGTGTACTTTCGAAGCTCTTGATACTTCACTTTATTGGTTAGCTCTCGGCATATAATGCCTTCTCCAGACCTTAACTTTACAATACATAGTTGCTAACAATCAATCAACAATTAGTTACTACATAGAACACATCGGATCCTATCAAACCGACCGGAATTGTTGGGAAGAGGGGAGGGGAGTGGACCTATTGGCGGGGAACTTGAAAGAAAAATGAGACCGCTCTTCCCCTAAGGCGACGGAGTGTTATCATTCAATCAGTTTCACGAGGTCACGCATCTCCTTCTTTGCGTTGATTTCCGGATGGATACGATATATTTCCCGTGCTTCCATGATTTTCCTTTCCAGAGGCCGTGTCAAATATCCATGCAAAACTCTCACATCGAAAGATGGGGCGTTCTCCTTCTCATGCTTGAGTATACGGTGCGTGGAAAAGCTGCTGTGTGGGTAGGCAGCGGGATTATCCAACGCTCTTCTATGTTCGTCCAGGCAGATCTTCAAGGGTCTTACGGTCTCCCCCACGTACTTCTGTCCACATCCTCCGCATGAATCAAGTAGACGAGGCCTTGAGGCTCGCAGATCTTTTCAGATGTACAGTAGCGACAAGACTGCTCGTGGCACCGTTTGTCGTAGATTCAAGATGTCAGGAGATCCTTTAGTGTTGGGGGAGGTCGGAAAACAAGTCGAATAGGAAGCTGGGAGTTCTTCACGACGTGGTTCACCTCACACCTCACGTGCCATTTTGTCATTAACAAAAGGCACAATGAGGCTCACACCGTCAGCTGTTCTGTATGGGGCCCAGGTCCTCGCGTTGCTTCCAAACTATCCATTACGGTTTAGAATACTTTCCATTTTCGCTTCCAGAATGTGATATTCGACGAAGCACTTTTCGATACCACAGGTGTTCCTTGCAACCTTCACTAATCCGTACCTTTGCAATGAGGAATGGTAGAAAGCAATTCCTCTCCGTATCTTCCTTTGTGAAGGCTATGTTAACATCGTTAGAATTCGGTCTCTTCAGTGTTTCCTTAAAGTCTTCTTCTGTTGTTCCAATAATGAATACGTCACCGGTAAAACGTTTGTAGAAAAGGATACACTAGTCAATGGTGACTTCTCGAAGTGGTCCAGGAAGATGACTGTTAACACAAGTGCTATACGGTTACCCATGGCAAGGCCTCGTTTTTGCCTGTAAAACTTATTGTCGAAGAAGAAAATGTTGCATTCCAGTACCTTTTCGATGAGATCCTTATCTTCACTGGAGGAAAATTCCATCATCGTGCCATGGTCTTCATCATCCTCGATGAGAGATAACACAGCTTGCACTGCTCCCGCGTTATTCACGTTCGTGTATAAGGATGCTACATCGAAGCCCGCATAGAAGGCTTTCTTCGGTACTGGACATTGGTGAAGCGACAAAATGAATTCTTCAACATTAACAATGTGAGCTCCCACTTATCGCAAAAGTGGCGAGAAGAAACGGACTAAGCCGATGGAACCGTACCGTACAGTCATTTTGCCATTTCAGGGCTAGTCCGTTTCTTCTCTATCGACATAACGCTTTTCACTCTCTTGCACACTAATTTAAGCAGTCTTGTCGCTACTGTACATCTGAAAAGATCTGCAGAACCGGAAGACCCATGAAGATCCGTCTGGACGAACATAGAAGAGCGTTGGCTAATCCAGCTGCCTACCCACACAGCAGCTCTTCCAGGCACCGTACACTCAAGCATGAGAAGGAGAACGCTCATCTTTTGATGTGAGAGTTTTGCATAGATATTTGGCACGGCCTCTGGAAAGGGAAATCATGGAAGCGCGGGAAATTTATCGTATCCAGCCGGAAATCAACGCAAAGAAGGAGATGCGTGACCTCGTGAGACTGATTGAATGATAACGCTCCGTCGCCTCAGGAGGAGGGCGGTGTCCCATTTTTCTTTCAAGTTCCCCGCCAATAGGTCCACTCCCCTCCCCCCCTTCCCAACATTTCCGGTCGGTTTGATAGGAGCCGATGTGTTCTATGCAGTAACTAATTGTTGACTGATTGTTTGCAACTATGTATTGTAAAGTTAAGGTCTGGAGAAGGCATTATATGCCGAGAGCTAACCAATAAAGTGAAGTATCAAGAGCTTCGAAAGTACACATGAAAAACAAGTTGGAATGAGGTACAGAGATAGCAGCATTCAAAATGTTTCAGAATACTCAAGAGGCCGCTTGAGGCTATTCGTTCCAATTTATAAATTCTGAGCTATCAGAGAAAATATCATCGAGACGAATCATGGCTAGAAATTAACTTTTTTTCTACTTTCCCATGGTAATACATAAGATTAGAAAGAGGTAAAGCAATAAAAGGGAGTATCGTGAAGTAAAGCTGACCAAAGAAATTACAGGCTCTCAATATGAAGAGGAAAAATGAAGAGGGTCAAAGACAATCAAGGAACAAGTTAAAGTACAACAAAGATAACCAAAGAAGGGATCATCCGTCTCGCAATCAGCTTGAGTTGGTATATAATCGAGTAAACATTGTAAACAATGTTAGAGCAATCATGACGAAGAGAAAAACAAATTCTTTTTTCTTTCAATCGCTTCTAACGCTAGAGTTAGCGGCGACAGAAGTCAGAAAAGGCTCAACTTTTTGTGCACATTCTGCTGAGATCAGTGAGAGGGACTTGTACTGCTCGGCCACCCCCCTCCAGAGGACATTGATATCGAGCCAGAATCATTAGATTGCTCACATGCGTCGAGCCCGTCTTTGAGGGAATGAGGCAAACATTAATTCATAGACTAGCCAATGGCACAAACAATATTCTACCGGAGAACTGTAACAAAGCATTAATACTATTAGGATTGAACCTTAGGCGACGGTGAACTAGGATAAAATCCAGGGCTCCTTGAAGTAATTTTCTGGAGGCACGAAAAATTCCCAGAACAGTGTTCAGTTTAGGTTCCCTTTATGTAACGAGCGTGGCCTCTTTGATAGCGAAATAATTCGATGCGAAATTCGAAACAGCTGACGTGTACAGCGGCATAGAGAAATAAGTGTGTCAAAGGAATAAATATGTATTCGTTTTTTTTCCGTGATCGATTTTTTTTTTACATTGTGTGAGGTGGGAACGTTGAAACGTCCAATCGGATTTCCGCCTGCTCATTCCAATCTGGATTTACCCAAACAGCTTGAAGTATCAGCGACAGCTTCATTGCAGAGGTATTAGCCCTATCATTATCTAGTTAACTCGCCCCTGCCTACCATAAGAGGAGCGATGGGTAGGTGAAAGGGGCGTTCCTCAGATTAGTGTTTTAGCACTCTTGTCACTCGAGTTCTAGCAGTGAGCCTTCAAAGCAAGAACAATAGTAATGACAGTAATGCTGATCGGTCAAAGTAACTGGGGCAATTTGCAGCTGCAGAACTGGGAATAAGTTGATAGACAAAAACGCTGGAATCGACTTTATTTGTTGAGTATCATTAAAAGAATGAGTAGCATGTACGAGAGATCCTCCATTCGGAAACTCTCAGATTTCGTCTTGCAATGCTGACTGACCGATACTACGTGGCCATTACAGAACAGCATAAAAACAGCATTTCATAAGGCCATGGAGGTATGGACCGATCTGTGTTACAGATGGCGATGCTTCTGAGAGTTAGGTAAAAGCGTAACCAAGCAGGGTCTGACAATCGAAAAGGCTTGTTATGTTTGAGATTTTGAAAAAGTTGAGAAGAAAACGAGAAGTGATTCTTATCGTGTTATGGCCACGGGTACAAGAATTTTAGAGACAGTGATCGTGATAATTTTGAAGTATTAAGTTTTAAGAGAATAATGAAAGTGATCATTTAGAAAAAAACATTGGAGGGGAAGAAAATGACATAATCCACAATTAAGAGTTGGACGAGAATGTGATGGCAAGCGTTGCACGGAAGGGTTATTCGGAGGAGCTGTCCCATTGTGTGTGCTGGTGTAACCTCTACAGAGCCTACAATGCCGTGAGGACTCGTCCGCTTTTGGGTGTGTATGTAGGCGAAGCCGGATTTGGGGCTTCTGCTACGCCCTATCTAGGCCGTTTTCCTATCCCGGCAGCGTCCTTTGAGCTATCCTTGGATATTCCAGGTCCATGACAATAAACTTGCGACTCAGGTAAAAGCTGGCATTTACTGAGCCACTATCCTGTACTGCACTTTACTTACGGCGGACCCTTCTCGTCTCCTTCAAAACTAAAACAGGTGATCAAGAAATGTCGATTCATCCCATATCACAAAGCCATAAATTGGTGTGCCGTTTTATTGGCCAGATTGTGTATCTGTCCCTCCACAAAACTTCAAACGATCATGGTAGGGATAAGGAAATAGAAAATCTACCGCAAATTCAAGTAGTAATGGTTAGGAGGAAGCTCAAGAAGTAGCATGGTTTGATGTTAGCAAAGATCGTAAGGTGGGTCTGCATTATATTTCAGTTTTTTTGCCAATCTATATATCGATTGGTTATGTGATCGGAAAAACGATGATCGCTTCTCTTTTTTGTGCTGTGAAGCAAATAGACTGACAAGAATTATATGAAATGGACTGAGAAATGAGGACAGAGTCATCATCGTGTTGACAGAGCACACTTCAGTTTTATTGCTGATACTGATAGTCATTAAAGACCTTCAATCGTTCATACGGTACTGCGAGCAGATCAGAGGGTCAGCAAGGTTTATACCAAAACCATACTTGTGAGCAAAGCAGACAGTCTCGCATGAGTGTCTATCCGACCTCGTTTGAAGTGGACTTTCTACGTTCATGGTAGCACACTGTTTGAAGGAAACAAGGAGGGAGGAGGAGCCTGTCATTCTATCCATTGTAAGCGCCATAGAATTCAAAGCCCTTTCATCCACACTCCTGAGAACAATGACTGAACTCTTTAGTTCACACACCAGACAGCTGCTACAAATCGTTCGTTCGGATGAAACGAGCACGACCTAATTGCCGTTGAAGGTTGGAAAATTTTGATTAGCCTGGGAGACGACTTATTTATGGGAAATGTTGGAGTGTGCTCTATCTTGAGAAAAAAGACGGACAAATGCCGCGGTAACCCTGCATGAACGACTATGATACGAATGATGATGAAAGGTGCAGGTAGAGTGAGATTCCTGTCGAAATCTGCGAGGAAGAAATAAGCTATTTCCTCACATGCGATTTACATTAACCATTATACTACTTTTTAGCCCAAATGTTAGTGCAGCGGTGCTTGGAACAGTTCGGGTTGGCTCTCAAAACACGCTGCCTTTCACTTTAATGCATACACTTGAAATTAGACTCTTGTTTTAGGCTAAAATTGAAATCGATTCTCGACACAGTGAAGACTGATAAGGACGGTAATGTGTGTCAAACTTCAGAGCTTCAGAGTTCTGGAAGGCTTGTGTACTCCCTTGAGCTTCCTATGACACCAGAACTAATGTAAGTCAAATGAGCGAGACGTCAAACGGTAACTTTTTGTCTCGCAATTGTCAGCAGATGTCAGACTGAGAGCTTTTCATATACGTGGACAAAAAATCGCAAATGAGGAACGACTGGCCACCATCCTTCGAGCGAACGTCACAAAACTCACGAAGGTAGCTAAATTGATGACGGCCTGCTACATCGGGAAGTGAAATCAGAATAATCTGAAACACTCCACCGGTCATGATAAAGCTGTTGTTTTGTGAAAGCAGGTAGGAAGTTAGGACGAGTTGATAACATTTTTTGTTGATAGCGGCATTTCTGTCGATAAGCAATACAAATGGTTGAGGTAAGCATCAGGTTGAGGTGAAATCGCTCCTTCTATGAAATGGGTTGTCCTCTGAGAGTCAGTCATTCTGTAAAGACTTTCGATCACTGTGTTCAATCAACGATTTTATAATGCTTTTATCCTTATCGTCCACAAAATTTTCAACTTAGTTCCTGTTCTCAGGGTTTGGTCCCTACACGATGTTAGCAATCAGCTGGGCTCGGTGTAAAGCAAAAAAAGGTACGAAAATAAGCTTGAGCAAGAGGCATAGAGAAAGACAACGAACATACAAGAGTTACGTTCTGACAAATCTCTTAGTGCGTATCGACCAACACAAGATAGTCTTAGATTGTAAGCGGGAACGAAACCGAGTAGGATGGGAGAAAAGGTTCAATGGATGCAGTGGTCTGTTGATGGCGATTGATATCACCTTGCCATTGAACTGCACTGAAATGTTCGCCGCAGATTCGATGGGCACAATGATCCGGCGGCTGCAGCTGTTCACAGCTCAAAGAACAATGGTTCCGCTAGTTCATAAACCATTAACGCTACCTTTTAATCGAGTTGAATTATGGCCTCTGCTGTTACGTAGAAATAGAGCTGAAGGAGCCAAAAGGTGAAAAAGCTGAGCATTTGTATCTAAAGATGCATCGCTGGTGAAGGGTAAAATGTGATGTTCCCACACAAAATTAACTTTTGTCATGTCGTGTTGGGGTATCAACGCAAGGAGTGAGCAATAGTTCGGTTCTTCAGAGCCTGAATGTAGAAAAATTGGGATTTTCACTACCCAAGAAGTTCGCATCTGCTTCATCGAGCGGGGAAGGACTTTATCAGCCCAGCTGCCTCGAGCGTGCTATGTTTGGGGGAGTTCAGTTCTCTCCGGAAAGAGTGGAAAATGTGAAAGGGGATTTCCTGAGCTTCATCATCGAACTAAGTTCAGAGACTTCTTGGTAACGATAAGGAATCGAAGATCATAGGGAAAGTACACTTTTTGCGACTCGTAATGACCGTCGGACCAGTGCATTTATTGACCAGATGGAGACGTTACTGGCAAACGCTAGAGGAAGTCGATGATGAACAGGACGACAAGTGATGTCTTTGAACTTCCCCTGGAAGGATACGGTAGTCGCCGCGGAACCGCTACCGCTTCCCGCGGGAATTCTGGGGAAAATACGGCCTATTGGAATTCTTGGAATGTATGAGCTCGCCTTATGGATTATGTCCAGCCACGCGGACACTTGAATACTTGATCCTGAACGAATCCCGACTTGAGATAACTTGACTTGAACTTTCTAGGAGTAGAATATAAGAGAGCTGTTCACTTGAGCTGATTAAGGTACAAGATAACTTGAATCTTTACTTGAACTGAGTGAGATCGGGGCCAGAGCGCAGCCGTACCGGAGACGATGTCGAAATCGAAATCGATGGGTTGTACTGAGACTTGCCCTTTTATAGCTGCCTCGAGCCCGCCAGATCATCGCGTAGATCACGTCTATGTATAATCGAACAGACCCGATCAAAACTAAACTACAGAATTAGGAACAAGGGGTAAAATAAGCAACGAATAAGCAAAAAAGGAAGTCGCTTTCGCGACAATCCCACCTACTGAGAAGAGTGCGCTTTCTTTCCAATTCAGATAGTTCCTCAATTTTCTTAACTAATCTGAGCTGCAGTTCTTCTCTCATATCAGGCGCCAGGCAAACTGCGCGGTGATGCATACGGAGGGATCACGTCCTCGAATAGTGTGCCTCGCAGTGGTTTAAAATAAAAACATCCTTTTTCCTTTTCCTTGTTTGGGCACGTTCCGTTGCAGAACTTCATACACCTGTAACATCTTCCACAAGAAATGGCAACCTGCAGCCGTTGATTTCCGTTGACGACGTGTGGGCAAGAATCTGAAAAATGGGCACCCACGACTCCACAGAAGGAACAGTCGATCCTGGGATCGATGCCTTCAGAATATTCGACTATCAGCCTGTGTGGGTACTTGTCTAGCATACTTTCCATCGTCCTCTCTCCACGGATGGATTTCAATTCTTCTGCCGCTCTCCGATCAGTGGACGACTTGGCTTTCTTAGCGCTGGTTCTCGAGCTGCAAGGTTGGTCCACAGTGGGTCCACTTTCGGGTAGCACTCTCTTCCTTGTCTGCTTCTTCGGGCGCTCCTATGTCTGATCACCGCTCGACTCTCGAAGTAACGATCGAAGTGTTGGTCGTCGGTCTCCTGCGGTGGTTGGAGCTTGTCGAGTCGAGCCTCCTCCTCGGTTTTGCTGGGCAACATTTTTAACACCTGCAATTGGTCCTGCATGGCTTGCACGCTCTTCTTAAGAACCTCTGCAGCTTCCATTTCCCTCCGGTTCGACTTGACTTCCTTCTCGGCCGTGACCATGTACTCAGTGATTTCCTTGATTGTCGTTCCCAAGCATCTCGCTCAACACTTCCTTGACATCAAGTTGGACATCTTTTACAGTTTTCCCGGCCGATGCACCATATCGGAATTCTTGGAATATATGAGCTCGCCTTATGGATTATATCCAGCCACGCGGATACTTGAATACTTGATCCTGAACGAATTCCGACTTGAGATAACTTGACTTGAACTATCTAGGAGTAGATTATAAAAGAGCTATTCACTTGAGATGATTAAGGTACAAGATAACTTGAATCTTTACATGAACTGAGTAAGTGAGATCGGGGCCAGAGTCCAGCCGTACCGGAGACGATGTCGAAATCGAAATCGATGGGTTGTACCGAGACTTGCCATTTTAAAGCTGCGTCGAGCCCGCCAGATCATCGCGTAGTTCACGACTATAATCGAACAGGCCCGATCAAAAACTAAACTACAGAATTAGGAACAAGGAGTAAAAATAAGCAACGAATAAGCAAAAAAGAAGTCGCTTTCGCGACACGGCCACTCTGGATATGGAGGGTTTCTCTGATTGACCTTTCCAAAGACATTTGAGAAGCACATGTGGTAATGCCTTTTTATGAGTATCTTTATTCCAGGAAAATTTCGGGTAAGTTTTGAAGTTTCGATTTTATATTGCATCAGCATGATCTCCATAGTGAGCAAATCTGATGCAATGGCGACGCAATTACAAATGACTGATCTAATGTTTGCTCTGCACTGCATGCAGGTGGTTCAACACTAGTTCTTGATCATGGCAAAAAAACCATATCCGTCAAAAAAATCTGTAATGAGCTTTTTTATATCTGTACTATCCCCTGTAATTCTGTGTGTATGGTCTTTGAGGGTTACAATAGTAACCACTCACCCAAAATTGCCTCTGGCTCTCAAGAAGCTTACTCGAGAAGCCACTCAGTGAGGAATTCCCGCCAGAATGGTTGGGATCTCTTGTTGTTGTTGTGAATGAATGGAACAACAATAGAGCTCTTGTTGTTCCATTCACATTTGTTGGATTTATAATTAGTAGAGGCGAACGTTACCGAAAGGCAAACGGAAGTGGAGAAGAATGTGAAATGGAGAAGCGATTTACACATTTTCTGCATTATACGCTTTCCAGCTCAAAGCTCAAAGTTGAAAAAAAGACTACTCTTCGAAAAGTAGAAAAAGTAGAAAGTGAAAGTAGAAAAGCTAGAATAGCTTCTTTGGCGGATGTTACAGAGAGTTCCCTTGTTCTTTCCTGATAGAATACCAATCCCGCTTAGAGAAAGAGACCTACTATATTTTCTCTACGATAATCTTCTAAAACTTACAGCTGAAACTTACAGTCGAACTGAAACATAAATCGAAAATCTTGAAAAACTTTAAAAAACGCTCAGAAGGCCTGTCAATTACGAGAGTTCTGCTCATTGTCAGAACACTTGTGTTATCAATTTGAAGCATGGGTCCCACCATGGGTTGACATGGAGTGGTGGTTTTCATGCTTAAAGTTCCAAGTTAGTTCGCCTTCCAATGACAAAAATGAAGAGAATGAAGAGACAGAGTGGAGAGAGAAGAAGAGTAGCTTACAGCACAGCATCTTTCACGTTTACGACTTCCATTTCAACCCCCCTTTTGACAATCCTTGTGACATCCATAGGTAGAAAAGTACGATGAGTGCTTTTCCCAAACTGTGGATGGATGTAGATTAAGGAACTAATGTTTGGAAGGGAAGAGGCTCAGGTACAAGTAGGGGCTAATATGCAATATTCCTGTGGGAAAAAGAAACGTTATCAGTACATGTCAATTTAGAGCGTAACCACGACTTTCAACAAACGTTTCGACTGAAGGAAATAGAGAACCCTCGAATCCTCTTGAAGTGAAACGATACGAGGATGACATTCGAGTTCCGTTCTCATAGTTTCCAGTCTGTTTTTCTTATAAAGACAAAATAGGCAAAACAGAGGTTATTAAGGGCTGAAAAATACCAAGCTTCACTGAATCCTGAGTGCATCTTTTCCATTGTGCACAGATTCTCGAACGAGGCGGGATAACAGCTCGACAAGTCACATTCCGACTGAAAAATTTCATATACTGGGCAAGTCGGATTGCACAGCTTTTGCCGGCCTCCCTTCGATCCCCTGACGGGAACGGAATGCTTGGTTAAGAGCCTTATTTGAAGCCCAAATGATGCATCATTATAAGCCTCAAAATCTCTGATGAAGAACCCCCGTGTTAAGTGGGAATCCCACAATTGCGGTATACAAAAGATAGGGGCTCAGTGTAAATGAAAAGATGCAATCGGTATCCAATGTTTGATGACTCATATTTTTTATTTATTACATGCTCGCAAGGGAACGTGTGAAAAGAACATCAAAGCAAACAAACGCAATAATTTCTTAGTTTCTAAAGCGCCCTAGGTGTTTCTCTGAGGGAGCTTAAAACAATAGAGGGAATAATGACAACACAGTTCGTGTCAATACCACCAACGGAAACTACGGTGACAACCAGCCATGATTCCTGAGGAACTGGGGAAGCCTATGGTTACAAAGTGTCGATATGATCATTGATCCGAAAAATAATCACCTGTTCATGGCGTAATTCTTCAAGTTTTCTGACATCATTACTGAGTTTACTGGCACCCCGACACTTTTCGATGTATGTAATCCAGCAAAAAATACCAATAAACAAACTTGTAGCCCACTGCTTCTTGTATAATCATTGATATAAAGCATTACTCATATTTCTCACACCATTGGTAGTCAGTCAAGTATTACTGCATCTGATATCGATGTCGATGAAAACGTGGTCCCTTATTGAGTTGTTCATTCTTGGCGCAAAGTGAACGTGGCCGAATATCAAGGGATAAACCAAATGTTCTGTTGTTATATGGTGCTGTCTTTTATCAATGCTCATAATGTTATCATCAGCTGTTAATCTTTTTCATTATTCCACACCTACTAGTCCTTCAGAGTATACCCTAATGTTTTGCACAATCAAGGCCCCACCCCGCGATTATTAAAGGAGTGGCCTGGTGGATTAAGTGTGCTCACGTCTGCACTCAGAAGAAGAGCAAGCTCAAACTCCGTCAAGGCAGAAACCAGGTCTCGCAAAAAATTGGAAAATTTGTGTCTATAGCAGCGACAGGCTCAGAATAATCATGCCATGGGTCTCAAAAGAAGCTGTGATGAAGCTAGGACGTGTCTGGGTGGAGCACCATGACCCCCTCACTCCCTTCCCACCAAATTTTGTGGACAGTATGCGAGGGCTACCAAGGAGTTAACGAACTTCGCGAAAAAGGTAGTACGAATCGGAAACTTTGATCGTAATTCGCTCACAGGGAAATCCAGAGAAATTGCTGATCTAATGAGGCGCAGGATCCTCCACACTCAATGTCACCACAAGACACGTTGGTAAGGAGCATAAAACACAGAAATAGAGGGGACGTATGGTTCTACTACAGACGAATAAGAAATCAAACGAATTTGTGTGGTCGCGAATATAAATGAGGAAGCACGTTTACATCGATCGTTGGCTCGTTTTGGAACCAGAATAAAGAATGGAGGAATTTTATATCTAACACTTCGAGTGAAATGGCCTACCTACCCAGCTAGAGGAGGTACTCGCACATTGCTGAGTTTTTCTTGGCTTCCAGGTGTCCTGGAAGCGTATCATGATTTTTTGTACATTGAATATATTTGCAAATTCGTAAGAGCGAGCCCGACTTATCAAACTAACATTTTTGCCATCATGTTGGCCTACCTTTTGTCTAAATCTACACAACTTTTTAACAGATCTACTGAGGACTCTGGCACTAGAGTTTGGTCGGGAAGTTACGCGACGCGACCCAATATTCCTATTATGAAGTATCAAATATCGCACCATAGACGGGGGATGTACTCGATGTTTAACCTATCCTGAGACAGCTTGTTTTCTGCCTACTCGTAGATGTCGGCAAGGAACGGGTCCTGAAATCTTGCGGTCGTAGCAGGAGTTATAGTCTCCAACACCCACTTGCCATATCATAATCAAAGTTTGACAACCCTATTCGGACATTTGCTATTGAGGAGATGTGGCTCGACCTCAGCTGTTACACTCTTCCTTGCCAACCCTGTAACATTAATCTACAAAGAAGAAGGGCTGAAAACGTTTCAAATGGAAAAGCTACGAAAATGATCATATTCCCATTGGGATCATCGTTGACAGTTGGTTTAGAATGGCTGCTTTCATAGTCCGCAGGCAGGCGCGCGGGCAGGCGCGCTGGCGCGCGCGCAGGCAGTGCTAGGGGGGAGGAGGGAGGCAGACAGTGTAAGGCAAGCAGTCCACGCCCCTTCGAGGGGTTGAAAACAAACAACCTTCGAAGGGGCGTGGACTGTTTGCCTTACACTGTCTGCCTCCCTCCTCCCCGCTAGCACTGCCTGCGCGCCTGCCTGCGCGCCTGCCTGCGGACTATGAAAGCAGCCAATGGGAATGCGTTGTTCGGCACTCAGGCAATGGGAAGGAATCCTATGTTGGCACCGTAATTTTAATTTGCACTCTCTAACTTGCGATTGACTTTTATGTTGGCGCACAGTTCCCTAATGAAATAAGCAACATTATTTTCAATCGAAAGTGTTGTGATTGCAAAAGCCTGATTGATGTCGCTGCTATTCCGAAGTATCACACCGAATCGGATCGCAACCTTTGACAGCTTTGAAATCACAAACAACACAAGCATTCGAAGTCCGACATATTAGCTAGGAACGTCAATGACGAATAGTATACCACAGATTCACAGCAGACAGCAGAGTGAACGAGAACCTTTGGGAGGACTCTTGCCAGTTGCAGTCGAAACCATGATCGGCTTCTACGTCTTGTGTGTTGGAATGCGGGTGCTGAGGTAAAGGAAGAACAGTGAGGCTGAGGTGCTTATTGGAAAACAGAAGCCTCATTGAAATAAGGATCCTCAAAACTGTTTATAAAATAAATCATGCGGGTAGGGTCTGTACTGACTTCAGCACAGTCGATCATATCCCCATAGTTGCACGACTCATTAAAGTCGCTAGAGCACAAGATGTCCAGCTTCAACCCATCAGAGAAAAACTTAAGACACTGCTATGGCATCGTCGTGGGCAGTTATTCAAGCTCTGTGCGGCCAATCAATTTTCTGCTTCATATAGAAGGATGTCTACTGAATCTACAACAACTCACGCCCAAACTTTCCAGTGCCCGCTCCTGAGAACATTATGCTCTGTTCAAAAAGTGAAAGCATAAAGATAACGTAGGCTTCCGCTCACTACATCTCCTTCGCTTTGCAGGAGGCGTCATGCTTATAACATTGAGCAGGCGGAACGAATGATGGTTTAATTCGACAGCGCTTGTTGAAGGTTGGTTTAGAACTGAACTTTAAAACGATGATTTCTCGACAACGATTGGTTTCTCGATAAACGGACTGATACTGCTCCTTTCACGCTAAACAGAGCGAATATCTCAGTATGCTTTAGCTTCACATATCTAGGTCTGGAAGTTAACGCGATGAATAACTTAGCCCAGAAGTGAGCAGAAGGAAACGCGTGGGGAGCATTTAGGAATACCGAGGGAGCAGTGAAGAAGACAAAGAACATTCTGCTCCGCGCTTACCTTTACGATCCTGTAGTCTCTCCTGCTTCGACTACTTCCTGGATGAATTTGCAATCATAGCCATTCGATGCGATTCGGAATGGACGATGCTCGGAATTTCTTGGCCCACGCAAATGCATAATGGTATACAAAGCTTCGAAATTTGCCAAAGGACGAAGAACAGGAAAGAAGCCTGCCAGACACGTCATGTGGTAACACCGTTGCCGATTTTCCGCAGACCGCGTTGTACCACTGAGTGGCTTCCTCGAGAGTGACGGACTTTCTCCCCGAGTTTCCATGGCCTGCGGCAGTGGTTCTGCGGCGACTCTCCGCATCCTTCCACTAGGAATTCGAATCTTTCAGTTCACGACGCGCGGTCGCGTGCGGCGAGCACGACATGCCGTTCGGGGAGAAGATACCAGACCCTCCTCGTTACTTCGAACGAGCATGAGGACGGAAACCATCGGCTTTGAAGAAACACTTTATCTTGCGCCCCTATACATAACGAGCGAGAGGAATCCTTGAACTGGGTATGGGTACATTCACCCAAAAGGGGATGGACGCGGAAACCGCGCGACGGAATTCGTGGTGATTCAAACGACTCTGGCCATTATCATTGGGGCACAAATTTGAAATGGGGTAGAGAAGTAGCATCAGCTGGCCCTATTTATCTGTTCTACTTGAAACCCGTGCCCCAATGATAGGCGCCGAAGTCGTTTTGATCACCACGAATTTCGCCGCGCGGTTTGCCGCATCGATCCAGTTCTGGGTGGATGATCCGTCCCCAACCCCCCCCCCCCCTCCCCCCCCCCCCTCCTTCACATATGTGAAGAAGTTGCAAGCTGTGCCTCAAGTGTTCAACTTTTCTGTAATACTATTGTTTGTTTATCGTTTTTACATGCTGCAGGGATTTGATTTGTTTTGCTTTTCTTATCACACTCCTTTTGGCATGCAGACATTTTTATCTCCCACAGATGAAAGTTTTGTGGCTTCCATTATTTACATAAAGGATAAATTATTATCGGTATTGACTAATCCCGTTTCGAGATGTTCTATTGCATTCGACGTTGCTGTAGTTTTGGAGGAGAGGTAGGGAGCAAGAGGCATTAAGGGAGGGGAGGGAAAGAGGTGATGGGAGTACGGGAGATTGACGGGCTCTGCGGGAGGAGTTGTTCTTACTTCTTGGCTGGGTAACTTAATTCAAACAGTGCAAAAGCATGTATTAGTGGAATGATGATATGTAAGACTTGATAGCAGGTTCATGGGTATGACAGAAATCTCGGTGCTAAGTGGGTTGGTGGGGACCACGCGGCGCGGCTGCGGCGCGGCGCACTGCGCTCTCCAAGCCCGTAACGGTGTTTAGAGACGTTTCATAGTTTTTTATGTTGTAACTGTGTATTTTTCACCTATTTTAGGAAGGGGGGGGGGCTCCGGGGTGGGTGAGCCAATTGGACGTTCAACTTTTATCTCATCTCAGCTTCTTGCACGAGACAACCATCTCACCCACCCCCGGAGCCCCTCCCCTGCTTAAAAAATAGGTTTTGTCGGCTCAGAAGAAGTGTATCCATTAAATGCAAGCATATTGTTTGTTCTGAATCACGAAACACAAGAGTACAACTTTACCATTCCATCCCAGACTCAGGCCCACTACTGTCTTGCTGGAGAGCGCAGGGTGCCGCGCCGCAGCCGCGCCGCGTAGTCCCCCCCAACCCACTTAGCACCGAAATCTCACCTGGTTCTATCACTACTGTATATGCACATGTGAACCCGAATAGTGATCCTCACTACCGCTGGTTACGCTTACACAACTGCTCTTTTCGATTTCTACAAGAAAGATCATCATCCACATTGTTCACTGTTTTAATAATTATGAACCGCAACTAAAATCGAAGAATTGTCCACAGGTCTGCCTGGAGTAAGTTGGGGTCCGGGAACTTCTCCCTTAACACGGCGTCGCACACGTCGCACCCGCCGCGTGTCACAGGATTGCAATGGAAGCTTGAAGCGCGCAATTTGTGAGGTAGGGAGTCTTTCAATTATTTGAATTGGCTGGCCGCTCTTTCCAATTCCAATGCGGTCTTGATCGTCGCTTACATAGGAGGAGTCATTTTAATTAATCAAGTCTAATAAACATGAAAACTAAAAAGAAACAGAAGAAAAAACGATAAAATCCAATGAAAAAGCAAGCCGGTCAAGGAAAAATATCGCGTCCTATTGATTGGCGGGAGGTGGGGTGAGTACGGTAATTGCAGTGTCATTTGCCGCATGCCGCAAGGGAGAATGCTGCGATAGGGGAGAAGTTCCGTTACCCCTTGAGACCATTGCAATAGAGAGGTGTATTTCGTTCAGAGCTGTCAGTTGACATGTTCATAGAGTATCTGTCTACATCAATTCATGAAAATGGAATTTGTGATGCGATCAGTCTGGCCAGACGCTTGTATTCTGAACAGTGCATGTAGAATGCTTGTGTAGTGGTGCATTAAGTCTGATCAAAGTGTCAGCGAAAGTTCAAACGATACGAACGCTTCGGTACAACGCCATTTTTTCACGATGATTTTATTTTAAATAAGTTATATCTTGAAAAAAATAAACAAAATTAGATGGAATGCCGATGGGAAGACTTTTGATTTGTACCAGACGTTAGAATAGTGGATGAAAGATTGAGCAAGGGGAAACGAAAAAGAAGAGTAAATAGATGCAGGAGTAAGGGTGAGCGGCTGGCACCGCAGTGCGAGAATGGACCTATCAAAGTGTCAATACAGATTAAACGTCAGTGTTGACAGACTGAGCAGTAAGTCGTGTCATTGTTACAAAACTTCTTTAAAAGGAAAAAGCAATGACTCGAGTGAACATCCATGTACTTATTAAGATGCATGATATGCTACTCGAATGGTGATCCTATATGGAACAGTGAAATGTTCTATACATATGATTTATTGAAACATGGGAGTTAAACCTTCAAGGAAGTGTCGAGTGTCATTATGATAAAGTGGCACCTATTGAATTGGTACTCAGCTGGCCTTCTTTTTCGTGCTTATTCGATTTCTTTCGTTTTTTGAAACCTAAGACAGCTTATTGAGCAAAAATACGACTTGAAAAAAATAATGTCTCCACGCACCCCTGACAGGTGCCATAGTGCTAGAGCTGAAGCCCGTCAGCACTGAAGGCCTCCACTCAAGCTTCTCAAAGGCACGGTTCACGATAAAAAAGGTTACTGAGTTCTTCCTTTAGGAATACTCAGCGCCCCCCATGGGTGGTAGAAGGGACCCTCTTGCTCCCAAAATCTCGACGGTCAGGGCATAGTAGAAGCCCTGTTGCTACCGTAATTGGCTTTAAGGCCTCTCGGTCTGTGTCACGTCAGAGACTAGTGTCGAGACAATACAGCTTGCAAATTTTCGTTTTAGGACCCACACACAATCAGGTGGTCGCCGAGTGATGAGGCGATGTTTTTCTCCCATCCATCTGTTATTCTTTCTGCTGCCGCGATCCCTTATTTGATTTTATACTCCTAGAGGCTGAAAAAGATGAGCTACTTCTGCTGTTACTAGGGTTTTTTTTTACTTATGCATGTAAGTGAATGAATTTTTGCTTACGTCTGTTATTCGCACCAGGACCCACACGCCCAGTTGATCGCAGGGTGATCAGACGATCAGGATGACGTTTTGCTCTTAATGTGTTACTTTTTGAAATTCTTTGTGGTGCTGCGGCCCCCTACCGAGTTTTCTACCCTATAAGGATGAAAGAGTTGTGTTATTTTTGCTGCTGATGGTGTTTCTGTTAACTTATGCTTATGAGTTTTTGAGGACATTTCTTCTTACTGTAGTCAGCCATTCACACCATGACCCATCCGCACGCAATAACAAACATTGCATAGCTCTTTCAAACACCCCTTTTACTTCAATTTTGGCTCATCTCGTCCACGCCTTCGTTAACGACTTTTCGAGGTCTTTTATCACTTTAGAAACACGTGCCTTCATCGCCTTCATCGAGCTATTCTCCACCTTCTCCTTCATTTTTCGTCATAATCCAGATAATCGAAAATCACCGTGAACTGTGCCCATAACCTGATAACTGATATTCTATATTCTTTCGGCTACTGGTGAAAATTCGAATGGACTGGACTATAACTGTACTACTCTAGCCAGTGAAGTCTTTCCATTGATTCGAGATGCAGTTCACGTTAAAAATGGTCTCTGAGACGTTCTCCTAAGAAGAAGCTTTGGCCACGAAGGATAACTCCTTGGACGTTGTCGGGCCGAAAACGGCCTAGGCAGTGCGTAACGATGTCTCCAAGACGGTTTGACCGATGTGCACACCCAAAGTGGCAGTGTTATGCCAGCGTTCTTAGAATTGCACTATCCGTAATGGAGCGTCAGGATGCGAGTACTGGTACGCTCATGTGGAAGACATGCACACGGTTACAGGCGGTGATTCCGTACAACCCCATTTCTTCGCTTACATACTCATACTTATTCTGTCATGTGTACCCTCTTCACTCATGTGCGAGCGCCAGCAACAAACCATTCGCATCTGTCTTTCGTGATACTCATCGCTATCCACCGTAATCTCTGACGAAGACGACGGTGTGGAATCATTTGACTGCATTGAAGTCGTTTTATGGACGACGAGCGATATTGATCGACGAGCGCACCTCCATCTCGCAGCAGGCCTATCCTTAGATCGAGAAGGTCCTATTGGTGCCCACTCGACAGTTCTTTTTGTCTATCTTTCGTAAACTCTTCTCAAGATATGACCGACCCACCAAAATTTGGTGTTTCTCATGTCTTCCACCAGATCGCGAAGGCGAGACATTTGGCGCATATCGGAGCTGCGGAGCCCGGAGCGAACCGGTCATACCTCAAAAGACATTGCTCGAGTGCTGTGTGATTTGTGCTCAAACCCTTGACGTGGATGCACTGGGTCATCCAAGTCTCCGACCCGTAACAGAGTGCAGGGAGAACTGTGAAATCGAACAGATTAGCGCGAAATTTCGGATCAGCCGTATGATTGGTGACCTCTTCCAGAGGTTCGAAGGCTGCCCACGCTGCTTTCTGCCGTCTTTGTTTGGTTGATTCGCAGTCCTACCTTCTTTTCTGTTTTATTGGGCTCAGCGAGCATAGTTTCAGCTTTCACAATGATTTGATGGAAACCGTTCATTCACACGAATGCCCTTTTCGTCCCAGTCTAGCGACTTCATTGCCCACTGCAACGCGGCTGTGAATAGCTTCGGCGACATAGTGTTGCCTTGTCGCACACCATTCCCTATGGAAATGGGGAGAGGTCCATGGAACAGCTTCACCGTCACGCTGCAGCGGTTGCTGCTGTCAGCTAGTAATCTTATGCAGGAAGGGTCCACTCTTTGATCGACCAGTGCTGACAGGACCGCATTCGTTTCGACGCTGTCAAAAGCTTTTTCGTAGTTGGCAAAGGTAAGGGCAAGAGGCATTCGGAATGCTTGGCACGCTTCGATGACCATTGCTACCGCTTGGGTGGTCTAAGCTACTGAATCCCCTCGGAATCCGGCGTGCTCTACAGGTTGAGCTCCATCTAATATTCACGATATGTTTCAAAATACTGCTATCTCTGAGCTTCATTTAATCTTGTTGTCATTTTGTGTACTTTTCGAAGCTCTTTGCTCTTCACTTTTATTGGTGAGCTTTCGGCGTATAATTCCTTCGTCACACCTTGATTATTTACAATACATTGCTGCCTACAATCAGTCACTATCAGTCACAATACAAAACACATCGAATCATACCAAGTCAACCGGAAATGTTGGGGGAAAAGGGGAAATGGACCTTCCGGCGGGGAACTCAAAGGGAAAATGGACACCGCTCTTGTCCTGAGGCGACTAAGTGTTATCACTCAATCACTCTCAGTAGGTCACGCATCTCCTCTTTCGCATTGATTTCCGGCTTGATGCGGTATATTATCCGTGCCTCCATGATTTTCCTTTCCAGTGGCCGTACCAAATATCGATGCAAAACCCTCACATCAAAGGATGGAGCGCTTTCTTTCTCATGTCTGAGTGTACGGTGCCTGGAAAAACTGTTGTGTGGATAGGCAGCAGGAATGGCCAACACTCTTCTATGTTCACCCGGACGGATCTTCAGTGGTCTCGCGGTCTCCCCCACGTACTTTTCTCCACATCCTCCACATTGAATCAAATAGACGGTGCCCTGAAGTTCACAGATCTTCTCAGAAGTGCAGTATCGACACGACTGTTCGTGGCACCGTTTTTCGTAGATTCGGGCGATGTTAGGAGATCCTTCAGTGTAGGAGGAGGTCGGAAAACAAGTCGAATGGGAAACTGAGAGTTCTTGACGACGCGGTTCACCTCACGTGCCATTTTGTTGTTGACAAAAGGCACAATGAGGCTAACACCATCAGCCGTCCTGTGACCCAGGTCCTTGTATTGCCCTCGAAGTATCCGTTGCTCTCATAGATACTTTCAATTTTGGCATCGACAACTGAATCCTTTCGCGTCTCAAGCTTCTCTTTCGTTTTCAAAAGATTCCGCACGGTATTGCCTCTATATAAGCAGGATGTGCGCTTCTAGAATGCAACAAGATGTTCGGCGAGGCACTTTTTCTATACCATAGTTGTTCTTTATGACCTTCACTTATTCGTGTCTTCGCATTGAGGAATGAAAGGAATCCATCCCTCCCCGGATCTTACCTGGTGAAGGTTATGTTAGCATCGTGAGAGTTCAGTCTCTCCAATGCTTCCACAAGGACTTCTTTCGTTGTTCCGATAGTGAATACGTCATCAATATAACGTTTGTAGAACAAAATTCCACTAGTTAATGATGACTTTTCGATGTGGTCCAAGAAGATGACTGCTAGCTTGCGGTTACCCATGGCAAGGCCTCGCTTTTGCTTGTAGAACTTATTGTTGAAACAAAAGATTCCAGTGCTGCTTCGATGAGATCCTTAATTTCGCTGAGGGAAAATCATCATCGTGATATGGTCTTTGTTATCCTCGATGAGAGAAAAGACAGCTTGCACTGCTCCCTCGTTATTCACGTCCGTGTATAAGGATACTACATCAAAGCTCGCATAGAAGGCTCCCGTCGGTACTACTGGACATTGATGAAGCGCCAAAATGAATTCTTCCACATCCACATTGTGTGCTCCCACGTAACGCAGAAGTGGCGAAAGCTAACAAACTAAGAGCCAGCTTAATCCGTCTGCTGGTCCACCACAAGACGCGTAATCGGTCTCGTCTTGATCTCAGTCCATGGGAGGGTCATTGTGTTTGTGTTGGCCGGAATTTCATGCGTCTTCACCAAGTCGTCGGCACTGTTGGGACCGTACCGTAGAGTCGTTTTGCCATTTCAGGACTTGTTAGTTTCTTCACAATCGACATCACGTTCTTCACTCTCTTGCACACTGATTTGAAAGCGGACAAAGTGCTTTCTTCGTACATGGTGTCGTCTGAGAGCACTTTGTTGGTGAGAGCCTTATCCATCGTTTGTGGCATCACTACGAAAGAGCCGCACTTGTCTCCAGCGGTGTTCCTCAATACCTCCCTCGCTTGCAGTAGTTTCTTCACCCCTCTGCGTTCAGTTGGGGTCACATTACTGCAATAAGGCTCACTCATCGCATTCCGATAAACTCCTTGAATCCCGTGCTCGAGGTTCGCAATTTTAGAGTCGATTTCACGTGAAGATGGTGGTATTCTTATATACTTTCCTTTAAATGGCATCAGTGACATTAAAGTCGCTTGCTGGTCAAGTACGGTCGGTCCACTATGAGTCCTCCAGCGTAATTGATAGGCAAATTGATGCACTCCACAAAGCGCAGCGTCAACTACTTGGTTGTTGACCCTCGGTGTTATCGCAAATGATGGTCCTAGATTGAGCACTGCAGCCATATCATTATCAACTTCATTTGTCCCATTAAGCACATGACGTGCTGGTGGAACAGCATTTGCTGTGATAAAATGTGGTTGCCGGGATGACTGTCGACGTGATCTCAGCAGGTTCAGCTTCCTTTCGAAGTGGCATTTTTGATCTTCTGGTAAATAGGAGCATATCCTCTGATTTTCACCGAACGTAATCGGTTCCGAGAAAATACAATTCCACGGATGCAGAATGATTTTTGACGACGACGTTCGGCTATACCTGCGTCAAGAAGAGCGACTTTCAAGCTGGGAATTCTTGACTGGAGATCGCGGTTGTTCTGATATGGGAAGTGCACGATATGATTAAAACTTAAAAAATTTTTTACTGTCCAACAATTTAATTTTGCTTGACGACTAACAATGAATTTGAAGGACTTTTTGTGGATGATTTCCTCAATTCGGTCGTAGAATGCATCGAGCTCTACTTCGCAAGCTGTATAGTGCGAAGAGTAGCAGTCGACGGTAGAGAAGATTTTCAGGTGCGTATGTCGTATGTAGGCCTTTGATGCAACTTCAGAAACGCTGTGAAGTTTCAGCAAATACATGGATTCACATTGTTGAAGAGCTGTGCATATGGAGAGGAACAGTAAGCAATGAGTTGTTTCTGCTGGCAATCAGCTGTAATCAATTCAAATCGAGCAAAGTGAAAGGTATTTTTCGATCTGCTTCACTCATTTAAAGCTTTGTGAGCAGTTTTTGGGTCGCTCGTATCGGCTCTCTCCTTCTGATAGTCAAGTAGAAAGCGTGAATAAAATGAATACAACGCTACCGGAAGGTCTGGCTGGCTGAGCAATGTAAGACATTTCCTATTATTCTACCGATTAACTACTGTTCTCCAGGCTTGGAGTTTATTCCTTCTTGCAGTCCAATCCTACTTGGCACAATTGGCACGACAGTCGCATTGTAGGGCAAAAAACTCAAGGAGTGATAACAATACTGTTATGGTACAGAGCAAAATTTCTTGCGGTTCCAATAATGACCAGACGGAAGGCGATAGACGATGCAGAAAAGTAGAGTTAATCGAAGGCAAATCCGGAAAAATGTGTAGGTCAGTTTTTCAAATATAGGACTATTGTAGTAGACTTCTTACGTGATGAACATAATCACGGGTGACCCGTTAAGAGAAAGTCATGGAACATGACTTATCAAACTTATCGATGTTGCGGATTGCCAAGCTGAAGCTTCATTGTTATTCCTATAAAGAAATGCGACTTCATTTCTGAGCTCAGTAGGCGTTGTAAGGTCAAGAAATGCGATTCCCCCCATTGGTTCCTTTCACGCGAAAATTTGATGGAGTCAATCCTCAAGAAGTAAAACCATCGCAATCTGCATAAAAAATCAAAGCGTTGTTAGCTGTGGAAGCAGACTAGTATTTTCTGTGGGAGCTGCGGGCCATAGTGAAACGCGTTGGTTTCGACGGCGTCGGCGTGAAAATTGTGAAAGGTGTGCACTTAAAAAGCGATGGGCTACTAAAGCAACGATTCGACCCCTTTCTCTGAGACAGTCCGCGGTCCTCTAACCATTACAGTGCTTCACTGAACACAGCCAAGTTCGTCCAAAAACGGTGCCGACGCTAGCGGCTACAACGAAGATCGGCAGCTTCCTCAGTTGATAATGAAGGATTAAAATGGATCACTTCTATGGAACTTGTTTTGTAGCCACTTTGACATTTGGAAAACTCACGAACTAAGCGAACACAGCCTTTTGAACCGCGCACCTGCGTGCAGTTCATTGCTCTAACGTGAATAAAAGCGGCCTTCTCTTAAAACATGGTGATAGTTGATGTTAAAGGACGGTATGCGAAGGCATAGAGCGGAAACGACGGCAGAATGATTCCAGTGGGCCGTCCAGCCCCTTTAAAGGCAGTGTTTAGAAAAAAGTTAGGGTACCCTTTTTTGACGGGAATTGATAGGGCTACTCTAGAATAAAGCGATAACAACGAAACAAGCGCAAAAAACGATGAACAAAAATAATTACAAAGGGTCAAAAAAAAGCTGGAAAGGGGGGTTGGACGTATTTCACATTGAAAAAACGACGGTTAGGGAGTGTTCGCGCGAAAATGCACGAACGCGACGCAATGTCCGCAATACAGACAACACATCGAAATCAACGGAGTTTCTGAAATAAAAAAAAACATTTGCATGCAATAATCTACACAAAATATGTTAAAATCTTCAATAAACTTACGAGAAAAGTTAAAGAATGATACCGTAAAAAATTAATAACAAAAAAAAAACAATTGATACGCGAGTAATAGAAATAAGAGCCGAATACTAGCCCCTGTGCGAGGCGGTCGAGCAGCTGATCATTCCTGGCAATTTGCCAACCTGCGTATCGATTTTTCGCCAACTTCGCTCCAATGCGAAAGTAGTGAAGGAAAATTCGAACCCGTAGCCAGCCTAGCGAGGGGCGGAGGCATCCCGTCCCCCAAAGTTCCTGGCCTTATCGTGCCCTATCCAGCTGTTTTCCGACCTAATTCCTGCACGAATGGTATCAGAGGGGGCTTCGAATTCAAACCATGTGCAAATCTCCGAAACAATTTTTTCGTGAACACTGCCTTTAAAAAAGGAATCCTAGATTAGGAAGATTATGCCCTTTCCTGGTAGGACTGAAAGGGATCGTCTTTTATGAGCTAGTAGCGCAGAACCAAATGATCAACTCTAGAAGATGCTGTATTAGGCTGTGCAATTTGGCCAGAAATATAACAAAAAGGCTCAGATTTACGAAGTCGCATGGGTGTTGTGTTCCTCCTCAATGAGAATCCACATGATTCTTATTTTATTAGTCTAACCTCCGCCCACTTGTGGGGTTTTGACCACATTCATCCAATATCCTTTCACAACCCTTTCCGGGATCTAGATCATTTGGAACAGAGCTACGACTTTTTATCCTACCCCCGCAATCCTCAGTTCGCCCTCCATGCATTTTCAAGAATTGGTCTATTCTTTCTACAACCTACGGCAATCTTTTTCGAGCGATCTAGAGCGTTTTGAGAAGAATTATGGAAATTTGATCTTAGCCCAGCCCATGTCAATTCACATCCCGCCCACTTTAGAGGTTTCACCACGTTTTTCCATTACCTACGACACCTACGTTCCATAACACTCAGAACGGAATTACCTATCTTTTATCTTAGTCCACACATTCGAGAGTTGGACTACATTTATCGAATAGTTATTATGAAGTCTTGAGCGACTCGGGTATATTGAGTTAAACCCGCCCACTGCGCGTCAACATCGGTACCGTCCTAATTCTGTGTATTACATAGCGAAACTGATTACGGGGTATAAGAAAGAACAAAAGCTGTCGGATAGGTCCTTTCTTTCTTCACCATTGTGTGCAAATTCCACGGGTTTTGGAGCAATAAGTTTCTGCGATGTTGTAGAAGTCTCATCGTCACATTCGTGAGTCTGGCACATTCGTGCGTGCTTTGAGCCTAAGCAAAACGTTTCACCACCTGCATCCTCGCATGTCTGAAAAGAAATTTTCGTCACAGAAGCCATGTTTATAATACTGGAGCGATTCGTAACTTACAAAAGTTTCTACCCCAGATAAGAAGGCATTAAGTAGGTAAAGGGCGCAGACGATTTTGAAGAACACGTCGAATTCCGCTGAAACCTTTGTCAAAAGGCTTATTTATGTCAAAAGGCTCGAAATAGTCGAGAACAATACCATTGTTAACGGGGCTGCAGGTGGATTAACAGTTAAATAAAGGGGTGAAGTTCTTAACGACGTTACGAAATGTGGTCAAGGTTGAAATTTGGTGTTTTCTCTAACGCAGTATAATCGATATTTCTCTTTCTCTCGTGGCAGTTTTCCTTTTGTTGTAAAATGGAACACAACCGAGAAATATTTCAGAATGCTTTGCCGTACAGGTTTGTTAAGATGGAACCGTTTATTAGGCCGACGTTTCGACTAACTCGTCGTCTTCAAGGACCTGAAAGTAGTTCGGAGCTCTTGATCTGTGGCTTACCTGAACAAGCGCCCAAACGCACTAGGCCAGTTCCAACTACTCCCAGAAACTCAAACACCGAAACATCTCTGCCAAGAAACCAACCTTCTGTGGTTCCACCAGCGTTGTCTTCCCACTCTATTTCGTGAACAATAAGGGATTAATGAGACACCATTGACGGTTGTGAGATAAGAATTGCGCGGTGATCTCAAAGCCCACAAAAGGGAATGAATGGCAGGAGTTCACTCGTTATGGCAATGCACTCACTCCAGTTGTTCGGCTTAGGATTTCGCTCGCGGATATACAACGCTTCCAATATCTTTCTCGCACCGATCTCGTTCTCGTAGGCTAGGATTTTGCATTTGATATCAAAATCTTCGCCTTGATGATCTTCTAATCGATGCTTGCCAAGTGGCGTTAGTAGGCTTCCTCGCCTTTTACCTGCTAGATGTTCTTTAACGCGTATGCCTAGCATCCTTCCCGTCTCATTAATATATTGGGTTGAGTCATAAGTCCTCGGACAAATTGGCAATCATAATATTTATCTTACAATTTTTAAACGACAATAGCGAATCAGTTGAAATATGCCCTATTGGCATCGTTGGTCTTCTGCCAATGCTTGGGCAAATCGTAGATACCCTTGCTTTAGAACGCTGGGAGCTGGCCCTTGGAGAACTGCACCAGTGCCATTTTGATGTCGTCGCGGGTTTGAAAGTCCTGACCATCCAGATGACGTTGGAGATGGGGAAAAAGGTGGTAATCCGAGGGATCCAAGTCTGAGAAACATGGTTGGTGTGGTAAACTTGTCCTGTCGAAATTCGTCAGTTCAGTTTTGGTCGTTCTTGCAATGTGAGGGCGAGCGTTGTCGTGCTGGAGGTGAACTTTGTGCTGCTGCGGACGTGTAGCTTTGGGATTCGCCTTCAAGTTCCTCAGTTGCGTAATGTAGACGTGTCCGGTCACTGTGCATCCTTCGTCTAGCAGCTCCCATTATTCGACACGGAGAGCGCTCCACCAGAATCAGAGCATAACCTCCTTGGCGTGTACGTTGGGTTTGGGGGAGTCTTCTGCTTGCGCACCTTTGTCAATCCATTGAGCACGCCGGTGAACGTTAGAGTAGAGGTTCGACTTCGCAACCCTGGTGACTAGGTACTCGAGCCACGTGTGATGCCCTTGAGCGTGAGGAGAGAAAGTGCCACGTCGTCGCGGCGGTCTATGTCATACTGCTTCGAAGCATGAGGCATCTATGGACCGAGCTTTCGCATCTTGTCGATTGACTTCAATTCACGAAGAACTGTGGACTGACTCCCCAAGTGTGACTGCCAGTTCACGAGTGGTTTGATACGGATCGGCTTCCACCTGGCTCCGCAGCACCTTCAAATCCAACTTCATTGAGCGTCCGGGACGGTCTTCATTTTCGACGGAATAGTCACCCGATCCGAACTTCTGGTGCCACTCGTAAGTTATACACCTCCTGCTTGTGAACGTCCTTCATACCTCTATCGATTGCCGCGGGTTCATGGCCAGATAAAAAAATAAATATGATGGTGTTGTGGATGTGGAGTTGCGACGGCTTGAAATCTTGGGGCATAGTTGCTGGGAAAGAAACAGTTAGGTGCCTTCTCCAGCATGCGTTCGAAAGAGCTTTCCATTCTCTATCTAACAGTGCCTCGCGCGTTCATTTTCGTCACCTCTTTCAAGAGTTATGATCGCTAGAAGTCATCACTATCATTTTGTCCGAGGACTTATGACTCAACCTAATATATTTCGTCACAGGCTGAACACTGAAGTTGGTATACCGTCCCTCGCTGTGTGCAATCTCCACTCCTTCCGAACGGACAAATAACGCAGTTATCTGTCGCGCATGCACGATCATAGAGTCTATTGCGGATCAAAAGGCGTTTGATATTGTCTGATGGTACATTTATCAAGACAACATCATTAGCCAAATCCGCTCGTGCAATGCACTGCCGTACTTCTGCGCTGACTTTGTCTGATATAAACGGAAGGCGGAGATGCACCATATTCTCATGATTTCTCAGCGGGTGCTCTTTTGAGCTTTTTGAGTCTACGAGAACGAGATCGGTGCTAGAAAGATATTGGAAGCGTTGCATATCCGCGAGCGTTGCATATCCCAAATCCTAAGCTGAACAACCGGAGTGAGTGCATTGCCATAACGAGTGAACTACTGCCATTCATTCCCTTTTGTGGGCTTTGAGATCACCGCGCAATTCTTATCTCACAACCGTCAATGGTGTCTCATTGTTCCCTTACTGTTCACGAAATAGAGTGGGAAGACAACGCTGGTGGAACCGCAGAAGGTTGGTTTCTTGGCAGAGATGTTTCGGTGTTTGAGTTTCTGGGAGTAGTCGGAACTGGCCTAGTGCGTTTGGGCGCTTGGTCAGGTAAGCCACAGATCAAGAGCTCCGAACTACTTTCAGGTCCTTGAAGACGACGAGTTAGTCGAAACGTCGGCCTAATAAACGGTTCCATCATAAGAAACCTGTACGGCAAAGCATTCTGAAATATTATATGACATGCCCAGGTTTCAAGAAAACCGAACTTGGAAATTACAACCGAGAAAATTTATGATTTTTGATCTTCGCCACGCCCACTCAATTCACGTTTCGCTCACTTTGCAGATTTGTCCAAATTTTCCTGTGACCTACATCAACCTTTTTCCGCCTTTCAAAACCTTTTGAATAGGGTCATGCATTTTTGATCATAGCTCCGCCCACCTCAGAACGCGTTCCGAGCACTTCAAAGATTTGGCAAATTTCTTAAATATTCTACGGCTCCCCCTTTCCGCGTTACAGATCATTTGAAGAAATATGCATTTTTGATCATAGCTCCGCCCACCTCAGAACGCGTTCCGACCACTTCAGAGATTTGACAAATTTCTTAAATATTCTACGGCTCCCCCTTTCCTCGTTTCAGAACGTTTTGGACAGATTTATTCATTTTTGATCGTAGCCCCTCCCATTTCGATTTCCGTTTCACCCTCTTCAGAGATTTGACCAGATTTCCTTTTTGACATCCGGCTACCTTCTATTCAAGCCTTTGGGAGCATTTTCAAAAGGGTTACTCATTTTTGATCTAAGCCTCGCCCACAGTTTCCCTCCCGCCCAATTAAGAGTTTTGTCCAAATTTCATCTATGACCTACGGCCACCTTTTTCGCATCCAAGGACATTTCATACTTTAGAGAAATGTGATTTTTTGATCTTAACCCCGCCCATTTTGCAGGTTTGACCGTGTCTTTCTTTGATCTACGATCACCTTTTATTCAAGCCGTTGAGAACATTTTGAACAGGGTTACTCGTTTTTGATCTTAGCCCCGCCCATTCCAGTTTCCGTTCCGCCCAATTAAGAGTTTCGTCCAAATTTCATCTATGACCTACGGCCACCTTTTTCGCACTCAAGGACATTTCACACTTTAGAGAAATGTGATTTTTTGATCTTAGCCCCGCCCATTTTGCAAATTTGACCTTATTTTTATTTGACCTACGGCTTCCTTTTATTCAAGCCGTTGAGAACATTTTGAACAGGGTTACTCGTTTTTGATCTTAGCCGCGCCCATTCCAGTTTCCGTCCCGCCCAATTAAGAGTTTTGTCCAAATTTCATCTATGACCTACGGCCACCTTTTTCGCATCCAAGGACATTTCATACTTTATAGAAATGTGATTTTTTGATCTTAGCACCGCCCACTTTGCAGGTTTGACCGTATTTTTCTTTGACCTACGATCACCTTTTATTCAAGCCTTTGAGAACATTTCGAACAGTGTTGCTCATTTTTGATTTTAGCCCCGCCCACAGTTTCCGTCCCGCCCAATTAAGAGTTTTGTCCAAATTTCATCTATGACCTACGGCCACCTTTTTCGCATCCAAGGACATTTCATACTTTATAGAAATGTGATTTTTTGATCTTAGCACCGCCCACTTTGCAGGTTTGACCGTATTTTTCTTTGACCTACGATCACCTTTTATTCAAGCCTTTGAGAACATTTCGAACGGTGTTGCTCATTTTTGATTTTAGCCCCGCCCACAGTTTCCGTCCCGCCCAATTAAGAGTTTTGTCCAAATTTCATCTATGACCTACGGCCACCTTTTTCGCATCCAAGGACATTTCATACTTTATAGAAATGTGATTTTTTGATCTTAGCCCCGCCCATTTTGCAGGTTTGACCGTATTTTTCTTTGACCTACGGCTTCCTTTTATTCAAGCCGTTGAGAACATTTTGAACAGGGTTACTCGTTTTTGATCTTAGCCCCGCCCATTTCAGTTTCCGTCCCGCCCATTTAAGATTTTCTTCCAAATTTCATCTATGACCTACGGCCACCTTTTTCGCACTCAAGGACATTTCATACTTTAGAGAAATATGCATTTTTGATCATAGCCCCGCCCACCTCAGAACGCGTTCCGACCACTTCAGAGATTTGACAAATTTCTTCTATAACCTACGGCTCCCCCTTTCCGCGTTTCAGAACGTTTTGGACAGATTTATTCATTTTTGATCGTAGCCCCTCCCATTTCGATTTCCGTTTAACCCTCTTCAGAGATTTGACCAGATTTCCTCTCTGACATCCAGCTACCTTTTATTCAAGCCTTTGAGAGCATTTTGAACAGGGTTACTCATTTTTGATCTTAGCCCCGCCCATTTCAGTTTCCGTTCCGCCCAATTCAGAGGTTTGTCCAAATTTCATCTATGACCTACGGCTACCTTTTTCGCATCCCAGAACCTTTCAGGATTTAGAGAAATATGAATTTTTGATCTTAGCCCCGCCCATTTTGCAGGTTTGACCGTATTTTTCTTTGACCTACGGCTTCCTTTTATTCAAGCCGTTGAGAACATTTTGAACAGGGTTACTCGTTTTTGATCTTAGCCCCGCCCACAGTTTCCGTTCCGCCCAATTAAGAGTTTTGTCCAAATTTCATCTATGACCTACGGCCACCTTTTTCGCATCCAAGGACATTTCATACTTTATAGAAATGTGATTTTTTGATCTTAGCACCGCCCATTTTGCAGGTTTGACCGTATTTTTCTTTGACCTACGATCACCTTTTATTCAAGCCTTTGAGAACATTTCGAACAGTGTTGCTCATTTTTGATTTTAGCCCCGCCCACAGTTTCCGTCCCGCCCAATTAAGAGTTTTGTCCAAATTTCATCTATGACCTACGGCCACCTTTTTCGCACTCAAGGACATTTCATACTTTAGAGAAATGTGATTTTTTGATCTTAGCACCGCCCATTTTGCAGGTTTGACCGTATTTTTCTTTGACCTACGATCACCTTTTATTCAAGCCTTTGAGAACATTTCGAACAGGTGTTGCTCATTTTTGATTTTAGCCCCGCCCACAGTTTCCGTCCCGCCCAATTAAGAGTTTTGTCCAAATTTCATCTATGACCTACGGCCACCTTTTTCGCATCCAAGGACATTTCATACTTTATAGAAATGTGATTTTTTGATCTTAGCCCCGCCCATTTTGCAGGTTTGACCGTATTTTTCTTTGACCTACGGCTTCCTTTTATTCAAGCCGTTGAGAACATTTTGAACAGGGTTACTCGTTTTTGATCTTAGCCGCGCCCATTCCAGTTTCCGTCCCGCCCATTTAAGATTTTCTTCCAAATTTCATCTATGACCTACGGCCACCTTTTTCGCACTCAAGGACATTTCATACTTTAGAGAAATATGCATTTTTGATCATAGCTCCGCCCACCTCAGAACGCGTTCCGACCACTTCAGAGATTTGACAAATTTCTTCTATAACCTACGGCTCCCCCTTTCCGCGTTTCAGAACGTTTTGGACAGATTTATTCATTTTTGATCGTAGCCCCTCCCATTTCGATTTCGGTTTCATCCACTTTTGAGATTTGACCAGATTTCCTTTTTGACATCCGGCTACCTTTTATTCAAGCCGTTGAGAGCATTTTGAACAGGGTTACTCGTTTTTGATCTTAGCCCCGCCCATTCCAGTTTCCGTTCCGCCCAATTCAGATATTTGCCCAAATTTCATCTATGACCTACGGCTACCTTCTTCGCATCCCAGAACCTTTCAGGATTTAGAGAAATATGAATTTTTGATCTTAGCCCCGCCCATTTTGCAGGTTTGACCGTATTTTTCTTTGACATACGATCACCTTTTATTCAAGCCTTCGAAAAAGTTTGAACGGAACTATAATTTTTGATCTCAGGAACGCCCGCCTTAGTTCGCGTTAAGCCCACGTCAGAGAATTGACCACATTCATCAAATATCCTAGTTATTCTGGAGCCTTGAGCGACTTAAGCATATTGGGTTGAACACGCTCACTGCACGTAAACATTAGTATCGCCGTAATTCTGTGTAGTACATAGCGAGGCTGATTACGGTGCATGAGAAAGAAAACATTCTGTCGAACTCTTTTATTAGGCTCTTTCTTTCATCACCATTGTGTGCAAATGCCACACGTTTTGGAGCAATAAGTTTCTGCGATGTTGTAGAAGTCCGGTTTGTCGCACATTCCTGCATGCTTTGGGCCTAAGCAGAACTGTTCACCACCTGCATCCTCGCATGTCTGAAAAGAAATTTCCGTCGCAGAAACTATGTTTATGAATACTGGAGCAATTCGTAACTTACAAAAGTTGCTGCCTCAGATGTGAAGGCATTGAGCAGGAAAAGGGCACAGACGATGTAGAAGAACATGTCGAATTCTGCTGAACTGATGTCAGTACTTTGCCAAAAGGCTTATTTATACTCCTCTTCAAAATAGTTGAGAACAATACCATTGTTAACGGGGTTGCAGGTGGATTAACAGTTAAATAAACGGCTGAAGCTTTTAACGAAGTTACGAAATGTGGTCAAGGTTGAGATTTGGTGTTTTCCCTAACGCAGTATAATCAATATATTTCCCTTTTTTGCAGTTTTCCTTTTGTTGTGAAATTGAACACAACCGAGAAAATTTATGATTTTTGATCTTCGCCACGCCCACTCAATTCAGGTTTCGCTCACTTTGCAGATTTGTCCAAATTTTCCTGTGACCTACATCAACCTTTTTCCGCGTTTCAGAACGTTTTGGACAGGGTCATGCATTTTTGATCATAGCCCCGCCCACCTCAGTACGCGTTCCGACCACTTCAGAGATTTGACAAATTTCTTCTATAACCTACGGCTCCCCCTTTCCGCGTTTCAGAACATTTTGGACAGATTTATTCATTTTTGATCGTAGCCCTGCCCATTTCGATTTCCGTTTCACCCTCTTCAGAGATTTGACCAGATTTCCTTTTTGACATCCGGCTACCTTTTATTCAAGCCTTTGGAGCATTTCAAACAGGGTTACTCGTTTTTGATCTTAGCCCCGCCCATTCCAGTTTCCGTTCCGCCCAATTCAGATATTTGCCCAAATTTCATCTATGACCTACGGCTACCTTTTTCGCATTCAAGGACATTTCATACTTTAGAGAAATGTGATTTTTTGATCTTAGCCCCGCCCATTTTGCAAATTTGACCTTATTTTTATTTGACCTACGGCTTCCTTTTATTCAAGCCGTTGAGAACATTTTGAACAGGGTTACTCGTTTTTGATTTTAGCCCCGTCCACAGTTTCCGTCCCGCCCAATTAAGAGTTTTGTCCAAATTTCATCTATGACCTACGACCACCTTTTTCGCACTCAAGGACATTTCATACTTTAGAGAAATGTGATTTTTTGATCTTAGCACCGCCCATTTTGCAGGTTTGACCGTATTTTTCTTTGACCTACGATCACCTTTTATTCAAGCCTTTGAGAACATTTCGAACAGTGTTGCTCATTTTTGATTTTAGCCCCGCCCACAGTTTCCGTCCCGCCCAATTAAGAGTTTTGTCCAAATTTCATCTATGACCTACGGCCACCTTTTTCGCATCCAAGGACATTTCATACTTTATAGAAATGTGATTTTTTGATCTTAGCCCCGCCCATTTTGCAGGTTTGACCATGTCTTTCTTTGATCTACGATCACCTTTTATTTCAGCATTTGAGAGCATTTTGAACAGGGTTGCTCACTTTTGATCTTAGCCCTGCCCATTTCAGTTTCCGTCCCGCCCATTTAAGATTTTCTTCCAAATTTCATCTATGACCTACGGCCACCTTTTTCGCACTCAAGGACATTTCATACTTTAGAGAAATGTGATTTTTTGATCTTAGCACCGCCCATTTTGCAGGTTTGACCGTATTTTTCTTTGACCTACGGCTTCCTTTTATTCAAGCCGTTGAGAACATTTTGAACAGGGTTACTCGTTTTTGATCTTAGCCCCGCCCATTCCAGTTTCCGTCCCGCCCATTTTTTGACCTTATTTTTATTTGACCTACGGCTTCCTTTTATTCAAGCCGTTGAGAACATTTTGAACAGGGTTACTCGTTTTTGATCTTAGCCCCGCCCATTTCAGTTTCCGTCCCGCCCAGTTCAGATATTTGCCCAAATTTCATCTATGACCTACGGCTACCTTCTTCGCATCCCAGAACCTTTCAGGATTTAGAGAAATATGAATTTTTGATCTTAGCCCCGCCCATTTTGCAGGTTTGACCGTATTTTTCTTTGACATACGATCACCTTTTATTCAAGCCTTCGAAAAAGTTTGAACGGAACTATAATTTTTGATCTCAGGAACGCCCGCCTTAGTTCGCGTTAAGCCCACGTCAGAGAATTGACCACATTCATCAAATATCCTAGTTATTCTGGAGCCTTGAGCGACTTAAGCATATTGGGTTGAACACGCTCACTGCACGTAAACATTAGTATCGCCGTAATTCTGTGTAGTACATAGCGAGGCTGATTACGGTGCATGAGAAAGAAAACATTCTGTCGAACTCTTTTATTAGGCTCTTTCTTTCATCACCATTGTGTGCAAATGCCACACGTTTTGGAGCAATAAGTTTCTGCGATGTTGTAGAAGTCCGGTTTGTCGCACATTCCTGCATGCTTTGGGCCTAAGCAGAACTGTTCACCACCTGCATCCTCGCATGTCTGAAAAGAAATTTCCGTCGCAGAAACTATGTTTATGAATACTGGAGCAATTCGTAACTTACAAAAGTTGCTGCCTCAGATGTGAAGGCATTGAGCAGGAAAAGGGCACAGACGATGTAGAAGAACATGTCGAATTCCGCTGAAACTGATGTCAC